>QYTT01081281.1:0-23419 GCA_006980735.1 Dasypogon diadema
AAACATGTTTTAGTCAAAATTAACTATTTTGTAGTCCCTTCAAATAGTTAGAAGTAACTACTTTTTGTAGTTAAAATCAACTAGTATAATGTTGTTCCCAGTTTCAAACATGAAAATGGTTAAAAAATAGTCATTTTTTAACCATTTTTTCTCTGGGTGTAGAGTGTGCATCAAAAGACAACGATGCAGGATAATTGTCAACCTTCCTCTTAATGTTGACAAATTTATAAAGGGTACGTGGATCACTGTATAGGTTATCACGTATATTAGCAATATACGCCTCATACAGAGCAGATGAGTGTGTCTTGAACTCATCATAGTACTCCACAAACTTCCGGTGGTCAATTGGGTAGCTAGTCCTGAGAAAGACCTTCCAGAGTCTATTCTTCTTGCTCTTCAAGGCTTTCAACTCTCCATTAAACCAAGGAGGCGAGGCCGAAGGAACTCTCCGTCGCTCAAACGGAACACAGGAGACAAACACTTCAAAGACCTTTACGTAAAATATCTTAACATCCGTATCGACGTCGCTATTTCAGAGCAGGGCTGTAAAGTCGATAGATGCAATTCTATTCGACAACTCCGTAAGGTCTGGTTTCCTAAAGTTAAAAAAGAAATCCTCTTCATTGCTCTGTCCAGTATTTACAGGCTCGTAGCAAAGAGTTACTAAAAGAGGGGGGTGATAAGAATCGACAGTAGATAGAACCGTTGAACTGGGTTCAACCGTTATGTTACTTGAGTCAGAAGAGAACTGCCTCCCCAAATCGTTCTTGACGTTACTCACCTGGTGTAAACCCAAGGAAGCAAGTGTATCCAGAAACTGATATTCTTTCGTTGAAAGACTGCCGTTGGGGAGGCACTCATCGTCATCATCATTATATACCCATTGAACATTGGGTAAATTAAAGTCACCTAAAAGAATAACTTCATCCACAGAGCTCATCAAACCATAGATATGATTCAGATGCAAAACTAGGATATCAAAAGGACTCCGACCATTCTCGTCCAAGAGATGAAGCACATTAGGTGGAAAATAACAACAGAAAATATACAGGTTTCGTCCAGGAAAAGAAATCTTAAGAGCCAAAAGCTCCACGTTATGTTCGGTTATAATAGTGGGAAGCGTCACGACGGTGCAATCCAAATTGGCCCTGCATGCCACCAACACACCGCCTCCACGCGCTTCGGAGGTATCATATCTGTCTCTACGAAAAACTTGGAATCTATGAAAACAAAATTGCGCAAATTATTGCTGCAATTATTGCGCTAGTGTCTACACTTAAAAGAAAATTTGCACTGTGTACACTTAACTTAAAACTTGCAGAATTTTTTAAAGAACGTCTTTAGTTAAGTTTTTAAGCAGTGTAAAAATGTCAAGTCAATAAATAAGATGTGCCGCGGAAATTGCCGTAGCTAGTTTGATAAAGAAAAAAATAGTAAGTAAACGGAAAATATGGTTTAGGAAATGGGTAGCTCCTAGACAGGAATTAGGATTCCATGATCGCCTGCTTGGAGAATTAAGAAGCGAGGGTCCTACTACCCTTCGAAATTGTATGCGTATGTCGCAGCAGCAAAAATTGCGAAAAAGCCTACTAAGTTAAGAGCTTTTAGTACAGCGAGTTAACAAATTCGTTTCCCGCCATAGACCACTACTGAAACTCTTGCGCAACTAACGAAATAATTTCCAACTCAACCGTTTTGTTGTTGATCTCAACATGCGCAATTTCGTTTTCAAATGTACAGGAGCCTTAGACATGAGCCAAGCAAGATCGAAACGCCTTCTACTCTACTGGGTTTAGGACTAATAGTAAGGAAGCAAAATCTTCGCCCTTTTTCACAAGTCGAAGGGTACAATAAAGAAAGCTCGTGAAATTTTACTCGAATATAGTATTTTGTTTGTAATGAATATAACCTTAAATAATAAAGGATACTTTTTCAAACTAAAAATCATTTATTTGTAACAAGTACAACAAGAGAACAGGAATCACATTCTATTTCAATTTCTTCAGCCTCAACATTTTCCTCAAGAATAAAAGAACCACCACAGCGACAAGGATAGTTATTAATTGTTTCTGCAGAAGTTAAGAAATCTTTAGTTGTTAAAGAAGCATAAACGTTACATTTTTTATTAAAATTTTGCAGACAGAGAAGTGAGTCATAAATTCTCCGCTTGTTAGGATCCCGAAGTGTTTCCCAAGCTGAA
The DNA here is from genome assembly GCA_006980735.1 of Dasypogon diadema. Taxonomy (NCBI): domain Eukaryota; kingdom Metazoa; phylum Arthropoda; class Insecta; order Diptera; family Asilidae; genus Dasypogon; species Dasypogon diadema. Next base: position 2,201 of record QYTT01081281.1, read on the forward strand.
TTGAGTTGATTGAAGTTTAAGATTGTACTATTGAAATTTTTATCAGGATGACTCTCCAGAACAAGCCGTTTATACTTTTTCCTAATTTCATCCATACTATCACTTTGCTTACATCTGAGTATTTCATAGTAATTTCCTGCAATCATTGTCTGAAAATATAAAATGAAGAAATTTATGAATTAATGCTTCTATATGTATTGTTTAAAAAGTAAGATAAGAATGTATATAAACCGTGAAATATTAAAAAATTACCTCTTCAAAATCCTACTATAAATTTTGATCTAGCTTGAATAAAGTACCGGTACTTTTTAAATAGCGATAAAATTTCATTAAGAATGAGAGACCTTTAACACATTGCGTGCAACACGATTCATACATGAATAACATTAATATTTCCTCCGGGCTACATTATTCATATGTACAACTCATAATATTAAAAATACTATGTGCACATAAATCTATGTGTTAAGTTCTAATATGTTCAAATGTGTATGTCTTCACTTCTTGCCCATAGAAATTCATGTCAAAAAGGTCGCGGCGTCAACGGCTTTAAGACTGCGAGTTGAGACGCCTGTCTTTGACACTGACAATGACCACCTGCTGGAGGAAATGATTACTCCAAAGTTCAGAGTGAGGATTTCACCGAGGCAGGACTGGGAATTGCATTCCATAATCCCCCCTCTGACTCACCTAATTTTTTATACGGATGGATCTAAGACGGAGGGAAGTGTTGGAGCGGGCATCTTCTGACAGGACCTGGATGTGCAGAGGGCATTGCATCTGGGGGAACACACCACGGTCTTTCAGGCGGAGGTGATGGCCATACTGGAGGCGGGCAGATCCCTTCGAGAATTGCAACCGGAGGGGTTAACCATTGCAGTCTGCTCGGACAGCCAGGCGGCCATCTTGGCCCTAATGAAACCCTTCGTCACATCGAAGCTGGTGAGGGGCTGTAAGCGGGTCCTTAACGACCTGTCCCAAAACAACGATATAACCATTATTTGGGTCCAGGCCACAGTGGCTTCTACGGCAACGAGAAGGCGGATAAGTTGGCGCGGGAGGGGCCGCCTTTGATTCTCCACCCCTCCCGACGGAGGTGTCGACGAAGTACCTTTTGGGGCGTATTGGGAACTGGGCGAACAACCAACATCGTCAGATGTGGGATGTGGCCCCACTTGGCGGTAAGACCAAGGAACTGTGGGGCCCTCCGAGCGCCTGCTTTGCATCTAGATTAAATAAACCATCGCTAAGGTTATTGGTTTCTGTCTTGACAGGACACAGTTTCCTAAGGGAACACCAACACAGGATCGATCTCTCAGGCGATCCCGACTGCATGGGTTGCGGGGAGGAGGCGGAGACGGTGACACACTTCTTGTGCCATTGTCCGTCACTCTCGGCGAAAAGATTCAGGCACATGGGACACTACTTCCTTGACGAACTGTATCAGGCAGGCGAAATCTGTCCCGCCTTCTTAATTCCTCGGGTGGAGGAATAATGGGCCTAATAATGGCCTCAGTTCAAGGGATCTACGTGTTCCCACGCCCAATTCAAAAACAAAAAAAAAATATAAATAATTTTGAAATACCCTCGAGGGAAGACGCATGAATTTCTCAAGTTATGTACTGTTTGATATTTAATTAAAAGAATGTGCAGTAAAGAAATTTCTTTAAAACGCTAGAGGGCTCGGAGCAAAGTTTTGTTAATAATAGTAATGTAATATTAGGAACATATATTGATATCCGCCATTTTTAACTTTTTTTGCCAAAAGTTGAATATTTTCGTGCAAAATTGTCAATTAACATGCAGCATTTGACTGTAATTCCTATTGAGTCTATCCTCAATCGAGGAAAGGGGTACCGGTTCAAATGACAAGACCAAGGAAAATGGTTTAGTTAGTTATTGTTAAGTAGCTAGCTGCTGAAACCAGCACCAACAATGTCCGAAATCGGAATGATTGATTCATTTAAGCCAGTCGGCTTTAAATAAAGGGATCGCCAAGATGGCCGCGGAAATCGGTCGACTTCAGTTTTTAGCCAGTCGGTTTAAATATAAAATGACCGAAATGGCCGCAATAGAGCTTGAATGACAACTGAAAGGATTTCATCGGACGGTGTGAAATATGCATTTTGATTAAATATTGTTCTAAAAATTATACTTCTTCGTGATTGTTCCAAAAATTATATTTATTCGTGTTTTGTAATTAAATAAAATATAATAATAGAGTTTCCCAGGCGCACTTCTCAGCGAAGAGCCAAGAGAAATTTAGACATCTTCGCATTAAGCGTTCACACATTTCAAACAAATGTGTTAAGATTAGACTCCCCGACAAGCATGCAGGACACCTAACTATTAGTAAAGTTAGACAACTCAAGGACAAAAGAAGTTATTGGTAGATTAGGCTCTTGTGACGACATGCAAGACAAACAACTACCAGTGGTATAACACATGAAGGCGTCTCTTAAGCACATTTTTAGACACATCCAAGTCAAAGTACTCCGCAATGCGGTTCACCTCCATGCACATGCGGTTAATAGGTTCATGCTTACCGCAGTTAGTCCTAGAGGAGTTAACATGCAAAAGAGGGACACTCCTCAGTTTGTGGGTATTAGTCCTGAAAGATACCCTGCCCCGGAGCTCCAAAGAGTCAATGTTAGCGTTCAAGAGCTGGCGAACAAAAATTATATCGGCAACTCTGCGACGCTTCTCCAGAGTAGCTAGGCCAATGAGATTGAACTGCTCTTGATAAGGCGGGAAGATCATGGGATCGTCCCAAGGCAGATCTGTGGGCGCAAATCTAACAAACTTGCATTGAATCGATTCGATGCGGCAGCTGTGTACGGCGTAGAATGGATTCCATACCTGAGATGCGTGCTCAAGCGGAGGCCTGACAAACGAACGATAGTTCAAGTCTGCCTGAAAAAAGCGCAGTCATCAATGTCTTTGATGAACATGAAAATCTTCATATCGTCAGCATAAATGAACACGTTAGAATGCCTCAAAAGCTGTACAATATCGTCAATGGAAAGCACAAAAATGAGAATGAAAAAGAATGCGAAGGGGAACAACCAGAGCATGGAAACACGACCTGATCACTGCAGGGTAACACCATCAGGACCCGAAGTGAAATCGAAGGCCAACTCATTGACATGGGAAAGAATAAGTTCATCTGAGACAAACGGAGATATGTCAGTTGCACGCGGATGGTTGCCTATGTGTGCGAAATTATTCATATTTGATTCAAATTTGGAGGACACAAATGCATTTTCAAAAAACGCGGGGAACATATCGCAAATCTCGTATGCATCATTGCTCGATTGCCCCTTGAAAGACATGGATGAGGGGTAATTGTCAACTTTTTTTCAGTGTTGACAAATTTGTAAAAGGTACGTGGATCACTGTACAAGCTATCGCGAATGTTAGTAATATACTTCTCATAAAGAGCGGAAGAGAGTGCCTTCAACTCATTAAAGAATGTAACAAACTTCTGGTGATCCGATAGGTCCCTAGTCCTGAGATAGGCCCTCCAGAGTTTGTTCTTCCTGGTCTTCAGGGCCTTCAAGTCTCTATTAAACCACGGAGGCAAGGCAGAAGGAAGTCTCTGACGCTCAAAGGGAACACAAGAGGCAACCACCTCGAAGATCTTGACGTAAAACATGTCAACGTCCACATCAATATCACTACTACAGAGCAAAGCATCAAAATCGATAGATGCAAATCTATTCGACAAGACAGCAAGGTCTACCTTCTTAAAGTTCAAGAAGAATTCACATCAGTGTCTCGACTGGTGTTCTCGGCCTCGCATCAGACTGTTACAAAAAGAGGGGGTGATAAGAATCGACAGTTGAATTGGGTTCAACTATTATGTTACCTGCGTCAGAGGAAAAAATGAGATCCAGCTGCCTCCCCAAAACGTTCTCCACGCCAGGAAACATCATCCAGAAACTGATTTTCCCTGGTTGAGAGGTTGCCTTCAGGGAGGCAGTCGTCGTCATCTTCATTACATCCCCACCGAATATTAGGTAAATTGAGGTCGCCAAAAATAATACCATCAGCCGAGCTCATCATACCATAGATATGATTCAGATAAAGTACTAGGATACCGAAAATACTGCGACTATTCACGTCCAGTTGATTAGACATATTAGGCGGAATATAGCAACATATAAGTTTTGTCTTAAAAGGGAGATTCTAAGAGCCAAAAACTATACGTTAAAAATGCAACGTTAATTTTATGGGCCGGGAGGATGTTGATACCTCAAACCTTCTTTCTCCTCAAAACTTTCCTGAAAAAAGGATCCAAATTTATTACGCCGCTTCTGGTAGATATCTTTTACCTTTTTGGTTTATCCGCCTCTGCCCCAAATGGAATTATAATGTGAATTCTGTGCATTATTCGCAAACTTACTGACTCGTTTTGGAGCTGTTGGGACTCATATTGCACTGAACTGAAGTGCAATTTAACACTTAAATATTGAAAGTGTTCGATTAGTGCAGCGCTGTATTGAAGTGCTTCTGAAAAATCTTTGGGGATTTACTCCTTCTTGCTCTTTCAGTGCACTCGAGTAAGACGCGCTGCAAATTCAAACATTTCATACTGCACCGTAGTGAGGTGCTGCGCTGCATTGAGGCGCACCTCGAATTTTATTTTATTAAATCGCCTTATTAATAGTTGTTTTTGTCCTTTCACAGGGTAATTTTAATCGGATTACTTTTTATTTTGGAGTTCCTTTGGATTTTTACTTTCGCTTTTTTTTTGCTTTATTATGAGATGAATTGTTTGTTTTATTAGTTTGCTTTGGATTGTTTTTATTTTGCTTTTTCTTTTAAATTGTTTTTGTTGGATTATTTTTTATTTTTACCTTATTGTTTGATTTGATTTGGATTTTTGTTTTGCAATTTTTTTTTATAAGTTTTATTTGGACGTTAGTAAAAAAAATATATTAAAAATATATTCTATGCTTAAATCTTGATCCGACACCTGTTTCCATTCTTTTTATGCTAAGGCGCCAAGTGTGGATTTAACAAACCTTCTTTAACAAAAATTTGTTCATCTTTCTTCTCACCCTTGTTGCCTTCTCGTGGATCCCATTTATTCATTTAAAGCTTTAAAGTTTTATTTTCAGCAAATCTCTATTTTCGATTTTGGTCAGATGGAAAAACTGGCAGTAGAAACTTAAAATATATAATCAGTCTTAGGCTGATTACTTGACACCCTATATGATATAAATATAATTGATCTCATAAAATTTTTCTGTGCAAAATTTTTGGAGTGATAGTTTGCTTCCTTTTCGAATTATGTCCAACAATTCAAAAATTCAATATGGCGGCGAAACCAAGAAGTGAAGGGGGACGTGGCCCATTTTCGTTTTTCCGACTTGGAGTTTCATAAAACACATCTATACAAAATTTCAAAGTGAGAGGTTGCTTCCCCTCCAATGTTCAATAATTCAAAAATCCAATATGGCGGCCCGACAAAGGAGTGGGGGAATATGAGCTATTTTCATTTTATTGGTTAACCGTCTCATAAAACTGCTCCTTACTAAATTTGGGAGCTATACGTTGTTCTCTGTTTGAATGCCCAATAATCCAAAAACACAATATTGAAGGAGTGGGGAGATTCGCCCCATTTTCAAATTCAGATCTACAAATTTTCTGAAATTTATCGTGTAGACAGACGGACGGACCAACACATTCTAAGCATATGTATATAATTCATTCTGGTCCAGCATTATTGGTTCTATGCGCTGCAAACGTTGGATTACAACAAATACATATATCCTATCCTATCCTGTTGGATTACAACAAATATATCCTATCCTAACATCCCTCCACTGAAAGCTCTTTTACTAACAATATTCAGGTTCATCAAGCATATAGTTTCGGGTACATGATTAAATGCCGTTACGATGAAAGTTTCAACAAATTTGGAATTTATAGGGGTAAAGATTACGCGAAAATTTTTATGATGAAGATGGAAGAAGAAACTAAAAGATTAGGTAAGTTTGTATTAATAATTTTGGTGAATACAGCGATTTATATTTAAAAACTGACGTTCTCCTTTTAACGGACATTTTTGAGAATTTTTGAAATATCTGCGCAAAAACCTATGATTTAGATCCCTGCTACTTTACTGCTCCCGGTTTAAGTTGGGATGCAATGTTGAAAAAGACTGTTGTGGAAATTGAATTATTTACCGACATTGATATGCTAAATTTTATTAAAAAAATCCATTATAGCCAATGTAATGGAAGATACTCGAGGGCTAATAACAAGTATATTCCTACGTATAACCCTGATCAAGCTTCTACATATATTACCTATCTTGATGTAAATAACCAGTACGGGTGGACAATGTCTCAACACTTACCTCTAAATGGTTTTCGTTGGCTAGACGAATCAAAAATTGATTCATTAGATGTAAACGCGATCAGTGATAATTCCGAGAAGGGTTATATTTTAGAAGTTAACTTGAAAATATGCACCTTGGAAGGTGCAAAAGTTTGTAAGCTAATTGCTAATCTGTCAGATAAAAATAAGTATGTGATTCATTATAGGAACTTAAAAGAAGCACTTAAAGCAGGTCTTACACTTAAACACATTCATCGGGTTTTGCAATTTAATCAACATCAGTGGTTAAAACCATACATTGATTTAAACAATAATCTGCGTATAAATTCTACAAGTCCTTTTGAAATAGATTTCTTCAAGCTCATGAATAATAGTGTATCTGGTAAGACCATGGAAAATGTTGAAAAAAGAGTACATGTAAAGCTAGTGACTCAGTGGACTAGTGATGGCAAGAAATGGGCTGCACAAGATTTCATTAATAAACCTCATTTTAAAAGGTGAGCAATAATTCATGATAATTTAGTTGTTATACAGATGAGTCCGCTAAAAATCGTGTATAATAAACCAATCTTTGTAGGATTTACAGTTTTGGATCTATCAAAGATATTGATGTATGATTTTCATTACAATTATATGAAACCCAAGTATAAAGAAAATATTAATTTGCTATATACAGATACAGACTCCTTTAACTATGAAATTCGGACAGATGACAGATGACTTTTATAAAGATATTCAAACAGAAACCGATTACTCATACCTAAAATAAAAAAAAAAGCTAAAAACCTAAGTTTTATTGCATTTCCTGCGAAGCAGACGCGAAGTACTCATTTTTTACCAAAAACCTCTAAAAAGTGCATTTCACGTTTTTCCCTAGAAGTAGAATAATCAAGCAGTGCATGTGCGATAGGCTCCCACGACGATGCAAATTTTTGGAAGTAAGAATGAAAAAGATGTGAAAATTAAAGAGCAGTTGTGTTTGAACTTCTGGCGAGTACGATCGTAAATAAAAAGTTTCAAGATTAAAATCTGTGTTTTTTTTTCTAAAACGAATTTGTCTAACGTTTTACTGATAATCTCGCTATTGGTCTGTAATTAGGAATCTCGCTCCTATTGCCTTTCTTGTGAATAGGTACAATGAAGGAATTCTTCCATAGTTTAGGAAAACATCCACTACTGAGAGATTTCTCGAAAAGAATACGAAGAGGAGCCACCAAGGCATCGGAACAAGACTTACTCATCGCAGGAGGCACACCATCAGGACCCGAAGTGAAGTCAAAGGCCAGGCCGCTAATGTGAGCAATAATGAGCTCATCAGAGATAAACGGAGATACGCCAGCCGCGTGGAAATGGCTGTTGAGTGTTGATGTGCGCAGAATTATTAATATCCGGTTCAAAATCGGGAGACAGAAACACGCTCTCGAAGAATGTGGCAGACACATTGCAGATGTCATATGCGTCAGAGCTAGAGCGACCGTCAAAAGACAAAGATGTGGGGTAATTGTCAGCCTTCCTCTTAGTGTTGAAAAATTTGTAAAAGGCACGTGGGTCGCTATATATGTTATCACGGATGTTGGTAATGTATTCATCATATAGAGCGGATGAGTATGTCTTGAATTCATTCAAGCAATCCACAAACCTCCGATGGTCAAGTGGGTCTCTAGTTCTGAGAAAGGCTTTCCAGAGTTTGTTTTTCTTCTTCTTCAAAGATCTCAACTCTCTATTAAACCATGGAGGCGAGGCAGAATGAAATCTCTGACGCTCAAAGGGAACACAGGTGGCAAACACTTCGAAAATCCTGACGAAACAAGTAAACGTCCGCATCGATGTCATTATTGCAGGGCAAAACTCTAAAGTCAATAGATGCAATTCTATTCGACAAATCCGTAAGGTCTCCCTTTTTGAAGTTAAAAAAGAAACTCTCCTCATTGCTCAGGGTAATATTTTCGGGCTCATAGCAAACTGTTATTAAAAAGAGGGGGGGGTGGATTGGAATCGAAAGTTGACAGAGTAGTTGAACAGGGTTCAACCATTATGTTACTTGAGCTAGAGGAAAAGATAAGATCCAACTGCCTCCCCATATCGTTCTTGACGCTACTCACCTAGTGCAGACCCAAGGAAGCAAGTACATCCAGAAAATGATATTCTTTAGTTGAGTGGCTACCAATGGGGAGGAAGTCATCGTCATCGCCATTGTATACCCATTGAGTGTTATGTAAATTAAAGCCACCTAAAAGTAGAACTTCGTCTGCAGAGCTTATCATATGACTCAGATACAGTACTAAACTCTCAAACAGACGGCGACCATTCTCGTCTAATACATTAAATGTATATAGCGACAAAGAAGATATAAGTTTTGTCCTGAGATTTTAAGAGCTACAAGCTCTACGTTAAGATTGGTGGAGATAGTGGGAAGGGTTACGGTAGCGCTATTCAGATTGGACTTGCACGCCACCAGCACACCGCTCCCACGTCCCTAATGTAACACATCCGGCTGGAAAATCGTACACGACACAACTCAACTGCCCGCCCGATGGCAATCTACCGCCTCAGCTCAAGTCCTGAAACTAACTAAACTAGCACCACTCATTCCTCCTTTAGGGTACCTCGCAATCTCCAGCATCATTTTCCTACCCTGAGTTTAATATTACTCGAAAAACCTTCAATTCTGTGAATCCTGTCTTTAGCCTACCATAAATTGTAATTGTATTACCCTAGCAACACTTACACCGTATCATAAACTAATTTATGTACTATTTTCCTATATCTTTCCTGTCATTTCGGTTTATTGCCCGAGCAGTTGAGAAGGTCACAAACCTTGCATTTTATTGGCCCTTAATTGGTTTTTCTTAAAAAACCGTCGCCAGATGGAATTTGTTTGGCGACGATCGCTGCAGTTCGGCCAACCTATTCGTCACTGTCCCCAGTGATCCTTCATGCTTCTCAAGCACCTTAGCTGCTTTGCCGTCATCGTTTACCTATACAGTATATAAAACGACCACTATTAGTCCAACCACTCAGTTATTAGCCAATAACCCTTGGTAATATAGGAAGCGACCACTAATAGTCCAACCACTAAGGTCTGGAAGGAAGAAGGATTACAACTTTCAAGTCGATCACAAAGATCCGAACACATACATCGATCCGGCCGCCCAGTTCCGCGTAATAGTAACAGAACACAAGCCTTGGACGATAACAAATATCTCACCACCAAGGTCTTCACGTACAACCACATAAGTCTAGCTACCAACCCTCAATGGTTGCGTAAAAGTAATACAACAATTAATGCCTTTCTCTTTCTCTGTTCCTTTCTATTGTCTATGTATTTTAATGTTGTTGCTCATCCTCCTCCTCCTCCGACTCGTCAAATGAGATATCGGTTAAAGTACACCAAGGTTTTCGGCCGAATGCACTGACTCATATGCCTTCTGTTTTATTTGTGTACCCTCTGCATCAGCAATCACATACCTATCGTTACCTATTACCGCCTTCACCTCATAAGGCCCTCTGAACCGTGGCTGAATCTTCTTCGGTTGTCCAGTTGCTATTGTTTCCTGCTTCACTAGGACGAGATCTCCCTTCTGGTATATCTTTGGTGGTGTTGTAGAGTTGTTATGTTTTGCTGCCTGCTTTATTCTGGCTGAATCAATTCGTTATTTTACGTCTTCTCGTAGCATTTCTAACTTCATGTTTGGTAGCGGCTCCGTATCTTCGTTTGGGTGAACGTTCAATATCAGTGTAATCTTGTTGTCAATTTGGTTTCTTGGTGTATAGCCCATTAATACTTCTTGGGTGTTCTTTTTGTAATGGAATGCTTACTACTTGGTTCTTGGCCTCTTGCTGAGAAGTGCGCCTTCTGGGCTAGAAGGGAAACTCATTATATACTACTGTTAACAACCATTTGGATCTTAACAACGTTCTTATCCCAGTCCCGACCAGCATTATCTTTCGTCATCGTAGCTATTGCTGTCGTCAAAGTCCGAAAGAAACGTTCCACTTGTCCGTTCGCGCGTGGAGTTTTCAAAGCAATCTTAGTGTGTTTAATAGCATTTTCTAAACAGTACTTTTCAAATTCTTTAGATCTAAACGCCGATCCTCTGTCCGTGATTATTCTGTTTGGTAAGCCGAAATATTGACTTACTTCGTCTAACATCTTCATCACACTTCTAACTGCGGTTGTTCTGGTTGGCTTAAACACGACAAACTTTGTAAATGCGTCAATAAGTCCGATTACATGCTGATTTCCACTTTTACTTCTTGGGAACGGCCCCAAATGATCCAGATGAACAGTATGGAACGGTATCGGTAATATCTTTTGGAAATGGAGAGTGTATCTATGTTCGTCAACACTTCGCCGATTATAAAGACAATCAATACAACTGTTGATATACTTTGTCACAATGTATTTTATGATAGAGAACCAAAACTGTTTGCGTATGTTCTCCAGGGTGCGGCTTATTCCGCAATGACCCCTATCGTCGTGCATGGATTTTATAATCCTCCATCTTAAACTAGTAGGAATAACGAGCTTATTTCCAGAGTCTGTTTTCTTAAACAGACGTCCATCATTAATGGTGTAATTTCCTTTAATTCCATCCTTGTCTTTGTGATTTTGTAATTCTCCTTCTAGCGCCTTCCGTATTTCGTCCAATCTTGGATCCTGCATTTGAAGTGTAGTGATCCAATCAGCGGTTTCAGTCGTCTTCCCTTCCTCCCACGGAGCACGGCTAAGAGCGTCAGCATGTGCTAGTTGTTTTCCTGACCGAAACACTAACTCGAAATCATATTCCTGGATTTTAAGCCACCAACGCGCAATTCGAGGAATAAGATCTCGTTTTTCTTGTGTCATTCGTAGTGAATTGCAGTCTGTGACAACACTAAACCTTTTCATTAGAAGGTAATGCTTGAATCTTTCTAAACTCTCGACTACAGCTAGAGCTTCCAATTCATAGCTGTGATATTTTGATTCAGTAGCCGTCGTAGCTCGACTGAAATAAGAGACTGCTCTTAGCTTATCGTCCTTAGGGCCTATTTGCATCAGGATGCCTGCCAGGCCATGACTACTGGCATCAGTGTGCACTTCATGTTGCGCGTTTTCGTCATATAAAGCGAGTATTGGACGCCGTGTTAGTACCGCCTTTAATTGCTGGAAAGCTTCTTCTTGTTTTTCTCCCCAATTGAATCTAACATCTTTCCTTAGTAAGTAATTTAACGGCAAAGCTATTTGTGCATATCCTCGAACAAAACGTCTAAAATAACCTGTTAGACCGAGAAATTGTTTCACTTCAGTGGGTGTTGTGGGGCGCTGAAAATTCGCTACTGCATCTGTTTTTTTTTTTTGTACCGGGTTTGATTCCTTCTCCCGTTATTTCATGTCCTAGGAATTCTAGTTTCTTTCGTAAAAACTCACATTTTTCTAAGTTCAAGGTAAGGCCAGCCTTTTGTACTTCAATTAGCAATAATTTCAGCACTCTAAAATTTTCTTCTATTGACTCAGTAGGTATAAGTAAGTCGTCCATATATACTATTATACCTTCTGCCTTCACGGGTTCAATCAATCTTAACATAAGGCGCATAAAAACAGCTGGCTAATTTGTTAAGCCGAAAGGTACCCTGTTGAATTCGTAATGTCCTTCCGGAGTAACGAAAGCTGTGAAATGTTTGCTAGATTCCTCGATGGGCATTTGATAATATCCGCTTTGTAAATCTAGCGACGTAAATACCTTTATATTCGCTAGACTAGACAATGTCTCCTCTATGTTTGGTATCGGAAATTGCTCTCTTTTTGTGATGGAATTTAATTTTCTATAATCAACACACATGCGGTACTCACCATTCTTTTTTGGAACCAATATGACGGGGCTAGAATATTCAGATGTCGAGTGGCGTATAATTCCTGATGAAAGTAGATCTTTGATGTTCTCGGTTAACTTGGATTTCAATCCATATGGCACTTTATATGGCTTGTATTGGATTATTCTGTCTTCTTTAAGTTCAATTTTCATACTAACCAATTCTGTTTCACCAATATCAGCTATATTATTAGAAAAACACTCACTAAATTCATTAAGTATATGAAGTAAGTTGTTTTTGTCAATTTCGGTAATTTCACTTGCCATAATTTTCCTCACTTGATACACTTTATTCTTCAACTTGTTTTCTTCTGCAGGAATGCATTTATTTAGAACAGTTTCCTCTCGAATGATCTTAAACTGACCTGGTGTTTTAATGATTTTTATTCCAGGCCGATCTAAAAAGTTCTTTCCTATTATGATCGGCGTCGACTGTGAGTTATCCGGCACCACTAATAAATCGACACATTCTTCGATGTTTCCTATTTTGACTTTTTTTGAAATTTTCCCTAACACTGCACATTTGCTTCCGCCAAAACCATATAAAATTACATTACTTTTTCTGGCTGCCACGAATTGTCCTTAATTACACTATTTGTTACTGTGGTAACATCGCTACCTAAGTCCAAAAATGCACGGATGTTAATTCCATCCACTTCTACCACAGGGTAGTATTCTTTTTCTTATTAATTCCAATTTTTCCTACCGTTTTGTTTGAGTTTGCGGCATTTGGACAATTCTTTGCTAAATGACCACCTTGTTTGCACACAAAACATAATCTCTTTTGCAATACCGTACACTCCTTAGCAATATGACCATTTGAGTCACACCTAAAACACCGCACATTTCGGCCTACCTTCATTTTGCTCTCCGAATTTAGGGTCTGCTGCATCGTTGCAAGATTCTTCCCGTATAGGTTTTTTCGATTATTGCTTCTTTTAGTGTTTTCGTATCGTGGATGCAAGGAAATGTGTGAATCCTCCCTTGATTTGGATGAAGAAGCTGCATTCCTGGACATCATTTCTCGTCTTAGTTCTTGGCCCTGGATATCTTCATAACGCTTTATCTGCGTTAATAACTGAGATAGGGTGACGCAATTAGCTGCCGTGAGAACGTTGATCAAGTTTTGTCACCCAAGCCGGAGATTATATAATTCATAGTAGCGTGCTCCGACAATTTTATCCTTTTTGATAAGCTAGCTATCGAATAAAAGTAATTTTCAACACTTTCGTCTCTTTCTCGCTTTCGGCTCATAATTTTTATCAGCACTTCGGAATCATCCATTTCACCGGGAAAGCCTTTTCTTATTTCACTTTTAAATTGATTCCAGTTCTTTAACTCCGTTTGCTTACTCTGATACCACAGTTTTGCAGCACCTTCTAATCTCAGTATGGCATAGAAAAGTGTTGACTTTTCATCCCAACCATATATAGTCTTCAATGTTTCAATGTTGTCGATCCAATCTGACACTGGACTCATAGACCGCGACGGATTATAAGGTTCAATCATTTCCTTAATATCACTAATACCAAATTTCATTGGCATATCACTATAGCGTTCTTCCCGTTCTGCTATTACTGACCTACTTTCTTGTTCACTGTCCTGCGTTGATTCTAAACGTTTTTCAAGGAGATTATTTTGTTTCCGCAAAACGCAATTTTGTTTTTTAACGAAGCTATCTCACTTTCTGTGTCCATTTCACTATTTACATTTACACTCCCTACTATGTCCAACGTAACTGACGCACCTTCTTCACTTTCCATTCCGAATTCTATTTCACTCAGATGGGGAAAATTGTATATGATGAGATACACTTATAGGTTTTGACCCCACACCTGAAAACTGTAACACATCCGGCTGGAAAATCGTACACGACACAACTCAACTGCCCGCCCGATGGCAATCTACCGCCTCAGCTCAAGTCCTGAAACTAACTAAACTAGCACCACTCATTCCGCCTTTAGGATACCTCGCAATCTCCAGCATCATTTTCCTACCCTGAGTTTAATATTACTCGAAAACCCTTCAATTCTGTGAATCCTGTCTTTAGCCTACCATAAATTGTAATTGTATTACCCTAGCAACACTTGCACCTTATCATAAACTAATTTATGTACTATTTTCCTATATCTTTCTTGCCATTTCGGTTTATTGCCCGAGCAGTTGAGAAGGTCACAAACCTTGCATTTTATTGGCCCTTAATTGGCTTTTCTTAAAAAACCGTCGCCAGATGGGATTTGTTTGGCGACGATCGCTACACTAATATATCTGTTCCTCCGAAAAACTTGATAGCACGGTTTACAGACTACAAGGTTAGCCAGGTTTGTAATTTGAATCGCCATTTTGTGACGTCACTCTGGATATTTTGTTCTCACAGCTTTCCCATTGTGGCGATTTTGCAACGAGTGATGTAAATCTAATACTAAAATAAAAATTAAGATGTACAATAAACGCGGATTCTATTGTATTAAAAATTACAACAAAAATTCATTAAAAATCACGTCTCTTTTGCTCGCTTCCAATTGGAATGCTACCAAAACAATGTATCCAGAGTGACGTCATGCATGTCAAATTACAAACCTGACTAACCTTGTAGTCTGTAAACCGTGCTTGATAGGACTTGTCAAAAATTTCAGCATCATAGAATCCATGTTGTAGCCAAGTTTCAGTTAACGCAATGACGTCAAAATAGCGCGAGTGCGAAGATTGCAAAAGCTCATGAGTTTTTGTTCTTATTCCCCTTAATTCTAATAGTAAAGGGAAAGCGTTCCTATTTTTTTGCGCCCGAACCAGTAGCACGTGCAGACCCTCCCTCGAGTTGACCCACCCCCGACGACCTTCCACACGGGATGAATTCGTGGGCAACGAAGCCATTAGGCCAAAAACCTGGTGAGGAAATTGAATCAAACACAGCCTGAGTAGTTGTTAATTTAAAAGAAGATACTAATTTGTGAGTATGACGCGAACTGATAGGCTCACAACAGATTAGGGTGGAAGAATCAGCACCGCACCCCACACGGAGATAACTCACTATATCGCCAGCTCACGTAGATGGGTCAAGCCTGGAAACGGAAAACACCCTAGACCTTTGCACAACCCTCAACAAAACACCGGCGTCTGCAGCCACAGCAGACCCAGGGGCATGCTCCGACACAGAATGATCACCCCCGACCCCCGCCCGCGTGACAGGCACCGGATCCGTGAATGGCATCGCAACAATACCAGCGTACGCAGGGACACTCCCCGCGCGACGGCGCCACAGAAACAGATAGCGAGTGAAACTTGGACGACAACTCCTGAGAACGGGTAAGCAACAAGGTCACCTATGAGCTGAGATCGTCTATACCATTAATAAGCGTGTCGATCTGATTATTAAGGCCGGTAACGTCGTTGCCAAGTACCAACAGCCCGCCAAGATTCGAAGATATAGTAGCCATCTTGTCGGCAATCAGAGACTGGTCGCCAGTAAGAGAGCTAACTAAGCATCTCATCATTCTTAAAACATGGCACAGGTTTATGCTGGAGCACTCCGTGCAAGTAGTACGTCCATCAGAAGCTAAGGATCTCCGTCACAAGCATTGCCCGTGAAACGTCTTGCCACAAACACCGTCACAGGCAATCTCGTCAACTGCAACACTAGTTAAGCATATCCCGCAATTCGCCATTGCGCGGAGAAACGCAGCGTATAGAGGCACGAAAGCAAAGAGGCGATCAAAGGTTCAATAAATAATGAACTCATTCAAAGGAGGAATTGGGCAGAAAATATTAGCCACGACTGTGGAAATATTAAACACAACTGTCACACCAATCAAGGATTCAATAAATAATGAACCCAGACAAATGAGAAAATTGTTCAATAATATGCAACGGAACAGCTTCATAGCTGTAGCGGTGGAGAAATCACAAATCACCACTCGTATGTAGAACAAATTTTCCAGGTTTTCTGGTTTAGCAATTTGAATAAATAATTAAATGTCTTGCCTCACAAAATTACATAAAATTTTCAGTCCAAAAGAAAATCTAACCATTTTTCGCTTATATACCAGCGGCAGCCAGCAGAAATCGAGTTAGAGCTCACGGTCCGTTGTCAGTGCAGTTACAAGAAAAATTGTTAGTTTATTTTGAATGCATAATAACGACTTATATGCTATTATTATTTTTACACCAATAGAAACTAGATATATTAGACTTAAAATTCCTAGAAGACTATTTTTAAGTAGGAAGGATAGTTGCGTAGCTAACTAAAAAAATTTCCGTTCTCCCATAAGAATCAATGCAATTTGATCTGAATTTTGGGCCTA
This sequence comes from Dasypogon diadema, assembly GCA_006980735.1. NCBI lineage: Eukaryota > Metazoa > Arthropoda > Insecta > Diptera > Asilidae > Dasypogon > Dasypogon diadema. The sequence goes on from QYTT01081281.1 coordinate 18,702, forward strand.
CGCCTTCTAGTAGTTGTGTGCGTTATTTTCTTTGGTTCACGGCTTGTAGGAGTATATACCCCGTGTCCCGGACTCCCCACGATCCGTGTCTGCCGGCTAAACCCCCCCTGCCTGTTACCTGGCCACCACCCCGGAACCGTCGCTAGACATTATGTCGGGGCAGCGGCTTTTTGTTTGGGCTCTCCGAGCACCCCCAGTCCATCGAAGGACGTTAGGAGGGGCCCCAGCCTCCCGCTCCTTCCGGAAGCATAGGATTAGCGCCCCTCCTCCCTCGAGAGGGTATCATAGTCCAACGCGGAATCGGACTCGCATCCCTCTCCCCTAGGGCCCCGGCATGGCAGATCAGTGCCCCTCCCTACCAGTCCCCCTTCCCCCAGAGGAACGCCAATCCCACGCCCCGCCAGACACTCTGTAGCATTACCCCGACAATATTGTCCGGGACTATGCTACCATGGATTTCCTCTACCGCCCTCCTCTCCGCCCTCCATCTATCACATTCAAAGAATGTGTAGACAGTAGACACAGGAAGCACTCGGCATCTTCCCCATCCTATGGAGGAAGGACCAAAAGTGCCCGTGTCCCGTCAGCATTTGTGTGAGGTAATAATTCACATCACCGTGCTGACGGTTCAGCCAGCCGCCCAGCCGCCGGGGGAGAAGGGGGGAGATCTTCTGCGGCTTCCTTCCTTCCCAGCACGCGTTTTTTCTGGTGGACGAATTGCTGTTCTCTGGCTTGAAGGTCAATAGGAATGACCCTCGCAAGCACCAGAGCCGCCAGCTCCGATACCGTGCGATACGAGGACGCGATGCGGAGTGCAGCCAGCCTCTGTACCGCCGGCAGGCGCTTGCGGTGCTTTTCATACCGCAGCGCATCGGTCCAGACCTCGGCGCCGTACAACATGACAGACTCGGCGGTACGGAGCAGCATCCGCCTTTTGCAGGGCCTTGGGCCACCTGTGTTGGCCATGACCCTACTCAGCGCCGCAACTATCGTAGCCGCCTTGTCCGCCCTTCCCCTTATTTCATCCCAGAAGGTGAGCCTACAGTCTCACCCCCAGGTATTTCACGGCCGCCTTGGTCCGGGCCACCTCGTCCCCCCCACGCATCTCTCGCATAAGCGAGATGCGCTTCTTCGTGAGTAGCACGATCTCGGTTTTTGCCAGAGCGGAAAAGGTAATACTACATTACATTTCATCTTTTATTTTAATGTTGCTAGGATTTTGAGATAGAAAAGTATGCAACGGACATTAAGCACGACAATATGCAAGCAACAAGATGTCAGGGAACGCTCTCGTACGTTTAAAAGGAGTACACAAAAGTTACAATATTAACAGGCGAAGAAAAGACAGACTTCAGAAAGACTTCAATGATGAGTTAGGCACCCTTTTTCCTGTGGAAAGCCTTCAACAGCTGATATTGAGGAGAGACTAAAAGACCCGCCATTTTCAAGGAACGCTGTAAATAAATAACTTCTATGATATCATTATTGTATTTTTGTACCGCGATAAATTATTTTATTTACCACCTTAGTAATTGAGCCCAAGTGCAATACTTGTGCTTCAATAACTTTAATTTGCTTAGGTACAAACCTATGCAATTAATTGCTTTGCTAAACTTTGTTCTGCTTAGGTACAAACCTATGCGACGAAGAGTTTTCTTCAAGTGCAACACCTGCACAGAGGTTACAATGTTCAGTGATCTTGGCAGCCTCACCAAGAGAAAAATTAAGGCTTGATTCACTGGTTCACTGTAACTAACTTTATTCATAAACTTGTAGCTTATTTATAGTAAAAAGGTGCTTAACTAGACATTACCAACTTATAGAGATAAAATGTTCACACAAGAAATAATTTCCACCTTCTATCGTTCTGTGCCTGTGCAGCGTTCTTGTTTCATGTCCAGACGTAACACGACGCTAGGTAAACAAATTCTTTGAGTTAAGCTTGAAAGTTCTTGATGGAAATCATTTCTGTGGGAACTTGATGTTTATGATTAGATATCAAAAATATGTGGATTTTTATGTACGATTTATTTGGGGAATTCAACAATTATTCTTATATGCTTTCAGATTTCGTTTTTCAAAAAACGTGTTCTTAAAAAAAATTAAATGATGTACTGAGAGAAACTACTTTTTTGTATTTAGTTTGGAAGGACAATCGGGATAAAGAAAGCTTTTAGCTTTACAACTATTTGATGAGATATTGTGCAGTAATCTACTCATACCTCATATAAAAAATACATAAGAAAAACAATTTAAATCATTTTACTTTATTTTTTATTTACTTTATTTATTACTTTATGTTCCATGAAAAAGATATATTTGTAGTTTTCCCGAAAAATTTTGTGTGTCTTTTTTCTTTCTGTTATTACTTCTTCTGTCGTGATCACATTTCCAAATTGTACTTTGTTTCTTTCCGGAAATATCCCAGAAAAGATCGGGTTTTTTATCTTTGATACCGCATCGAAAAGATCAAATTGATAATGAATGTTATTCCCTGTACTTGCGCCTATACATGCCACTTTCGCTGCACTAAATTTAGCAATATTAACTTTAGATAAGTTTTTAAAATACATATTTAGAAGTATGATAATTTCCAAAATTTGAACCAAACAAAACTAATCATAATTCTAGTGCATTTCCACTAGAAAAAGAGCACATTTACGGTTTTGCAAAATTAACAAAGAAATACATGCATTAACTCTTCAAATTTATACTTCTAGAGTCCTATTGTGTTGAATTTAGTAGAAAAGATTATGAATCTGCACTTAGAGTGTATTTAATAAAATCACATAACAGATACAACAAGACAAAAAGTCTAGCAAACATTAAGTAATATTGTTTAAAATAGAAAAAACGGTTTCTTTTGTTTTCACATTTTCATTCCAGGAAGAAAAGAAAACTGGCAGAAAAAGACAACAACAATGTGATGGGAGATACAGCTCAATAAATTTCTTAACCGGTTTACATTAGTTTTGTATATATCTAATTTTCTAATAAATTATAATAATAATTAATTTTCTATACACCTAGAATTTGGGCGCATCAGCATTCCTACTGTTACCATAAATTATTTAACAGATACCGAAAATCAGTCTGCAGGAAGCATCTAATAAATTTTAGTTCCAAACTTAAAAATTTTCATGCAAAAACTTTTCAACTTAGAATAAATGTAACCAATTTTCTAATATCAAATTCCAAATTAACTTGTGCTTAAATCCAAATCCCACTTTCATTCCCTTCTCTCACTATGATGACGTATTTTTTTTAGAATTATTAATACATACTTAGGTACTTTAAGATTGAGTTTTTTTTATTATTTTTTACTTTTTAAGCATAGTATTCATCTCTAAAGTCGTGAAAAATTCCACGGTTGAGTTTTTCACGCATATTCTTTTCACGTGAAATATTTTTGATAGATGTTGCCATGACAAACGATTTAGCATTTTCACATGCTTTTTTGATTTATAGTAACAGGTTTTTGATTTTTGTGTTTTTTATTGACAATGAAAATTTAATTACTATTGCTTTGGCCAGCCAGTTTTTTGTTGAAGGCGCTGCACTTAATTTACACTCTTCATTTAACTTTCCCTTCAAGCTCGGAAATCGAGTTACATCAGCACTTTTAAAAATTAGTAATGATATTTCTTCTGCAATTGATAAGAATGAATTAACAGCTTCAGTTCTTTTAGACTTCTCTAAAGCCTTTGACAATGTTAATCATCGGCTTCTTTGTGGAAAACTTAAAAGGCTATTTAACTTTTCTCCTCAGGCGGTTAGATTAATTTAATTATTTATTAATTATTGAAGTGGCAGGTCGCAAGCGGTATTCTCTAGTGGATCTTTACCATCTTTCCTTCCAGTGACTTCAGGAGTACCACAAGGATCCAGCAATGATGACTTGGAAGCCATTCACATGTGGTCTATTGACAATAAGTTGAAACTAAATTCGTCGAAATCCAAGTGTTTGATTATTTATCGTACTAAAGTAGATGTGGATGAATTACCATATGCCATCCTCAATAATACTATTATTCCTTATGTGAACTCTGCAAAAAGTCTTGAAGCTTGAAATCGCCTTTAACTCTGTAATCAGATATGTATATGACCTCCGCAGATACGACCATGTTTCACAATTTACTAATTCAATTTTGGGCTGCAGCATTTTTAAGTATTTTGATTTCCGTTCTGTCAAGTTATATTTTCGAACTCCTAGACTTTGCTAGACCCAGGACGTACAATATTATATTGTCACAATGCAATTATTTAGTCACTAAACGCCTGTTCTTCTGCCATGTTGTTAAAATTTGGAATAGCCTGCCATTTTCGATTAAGCTCTCGGTTCGGTCTAACACACTCACCTCAATCAAAAATAATATCTTTAACTTTTTAATCTCTGTTACGTAATTTACTTACTTTGAACTTATTTCAAGTTATTAATTTCCTCAACTGTTTTGTTTACACACAATATTACTTTATCTGAAATTCTCAGGATTCGAAATATTTTTCCTTTTTTAAGTATATCGTTTGATTCTTTTTTGTGCTACATAGTTTCTTGTTGTATTTCTTCTTGTACATAATGAAAAGACTTTATCTTACTTGTACAATGGTTACTTTTTTGAATAAATTGAAATTGAAATTGGAAATGAAACTTCCTGCACTTCCTCCACATTGTCTTCATCTTCGGCTACTTCAAAAAACTCCATAAAGTCATCCATTCT
>QYTT01081282.1:0-14364 GCA_006980735.1 Dasypogon diadema
ATTTGCTTCAAAAAGTATTCCTCGCGTGCAATCCATTACTGACCTTGGCGTGAGGCTTGATACGAAGCTTGATTTTGTTTCCCATATTAATTATGTTGTATCTAGAGGTAGCTCCATGCTCGGTTTCATGCGTTGGTCCAGGGAGTTCTCTAGCCTCCAAGTTTCTTTAACTTTATATAATTCCTTCGTCAGACCAATACTTGAATATGCATCCCAGGTATGGAATCCCTTCTACGCTGTTCACATTGCCCGCATTGAATCTATACAGCGCAAATTCATTAGATTTGCTCTCAGGGACCTCCCTTGGAGTGACCCTTTTATCCTCCCGCCCTATCACGAGCGGCTTAATCTTATTGGCCTGATCTCCTTGGAAAAGCGACGCAAGGTTGCGGACATAGTCTTTATTCACCAGCTGTTGAGCTCCAACATCGATTGTCTGGAGCTCCGTGACAGGGTGCGCCTCAGGACTAATAGCCGTAACTTGAGAGGTGTTCCCCTTTTGCATGTTAATTCTTCCAGAACTAACTATGGTAAGCATGAACCTATTAACCGCATGTGTTTAGCAGTTAATCACGCCGGGGAACATTTCGATTTGAATGTGCCCAAGAATGTATTAAAGAGTCGTCTTTTTCTTGCCTTATAATTCTTTGTAGGTCTCTTTATTACTATAACTTGCTTATTTCTTAACATTGCTAACTTCTTTTTGTTTTCTTTTGTTTGGTTAACCTTACTAACAATTATATATCTTGCATGCTTGTCGGGGAGCCTAATCTTAATGCAGAGATAGGTAAATAATTTCTTGGCTCTTCGCTGAGAAGTGCGCCTTCTGGGTTAGAAGGGAAACTCAATGTTGTTTTGCCAAACAATACTGAACATATATGTCAATTTTGTTCAAAAAAAACACCTGACTGCTATGGCGTTTTAAAAAAAATATATAAAATAAGTTTTATAACCCTTTACACAACACAATGTTTGTCGTACACATCGAATTTATGTGAAACTTGAGATCTGTCACTCGTAAAGGGCGTGTTCAGTAAAATAAGATATTGGGTTACGTTCAGATGTAATGTTTGACGTTCACAGATGCCATAAGCAAAAAATGCCACTCAATTCACTTTAATAACTTTTTTTATTATAATTTATTTTTAAATATCCTTTAACCTGCGACAGAAAAAAAAATGAACCTAAGGTCCTAAAACAAAAACAATTATCTAGTCATCCTGCCCTCTCCCTTGAATTATCAGGTGCCAGCAGCACCTCTCACCACGTATTTCTCTCCCAAAAAAGGAATAAAATTATTAAAATATTCATTTATCAAAAAGTAAACAAATGGCCCAAAAGCGAACTCGTGGGGCACGGCAGTCAGTTTTCGTTTCATCGTTGGGTTGACATTTTGTAACGTATTTTTTAGAGTAGTGCCGCAGTGAGAATGTTCTTCTTTCTTTTTTTTCCATTAGTAAAAAAGAGGTAGAATAACATTACGTGAAAAATATATTGCGCCACCGACTGTGAAACGAAATTACTATTAGAATGCAAAACCAATGGAGGGACGACGGCCAGACCTGATGATTTTTAATTTTATTATTATCATCTATGAAAAGAGGCAACATTTTTCACTTTCCTTCATTCGTTATTTTATTTAAACTTTGAATCATATCAAAGAGGAACATTTGAACTATATTTTGTGAAATCATTTCTTTAAATTTTTTGGAGATCCCTTAGAAAAAGGTATCCTCGCGGTGGTCAGGATAACTCATGATAGCTTTATCTGAAATCAAAAAACCAAATATTTTCTGTTAGTAGATGACTATAGCTAGATATTGAACTAAGGATTTAAAAAAAAATTGTAATTTGAATTTTTTGGAGAGCTGTATGCAAAAAATTACAATTTTTGGTCAAATCTACACCACGTATTGCCTTATAAAATAAGTTGTGATCAAAGAAAACAAAAAGCCTTCGTCAAAACCTGGACAATCCTATCTAGAAGAAGTGTGCAAAATTTCAATAAAATCGGTGCATTAGTTTTTGAGAAATCGTGTCCACCGACTTCAAAAATAGAGTTTTGAGAAAAAAGTGATTAAAGTTTTATGTATGAATAAAACAGAGAATTTTTTTTTTAAACTTACATAGAATCGTCGATTCCAGCTTTATAAGCAAAGATATTTAATAAAGTTAATCTAAAATACGAGAGAAGCGAGCGAGAAAGACAGACAAACAATAACTAAGCAGCTGTCTCGATATACCTGCGACGCTCCCGGCCGGCCGAGCGTAATAAGAGGACGTTCTAAACGCTCTCTCTCCTAGAGTTTTATTTCGATTGACTTGAAACTTTGGGGAAATATTCTTGACATATTGTATCATTAAATAAAAAATTTAAAAAAAATGGATTTTTTGAAATTTCGAAACCCATGTAACCCCTTAATAAAAGAGCCAACATACTAAATAAAAATTACTTTTTTTTGCTACTCACTGTCATCCCATTGTGCCTTAAGAAATATATTTGCTAGAAATCAAAGAAATTTGTTAATTAAATTTAAAAAAATTACGCATGTAAAAACGCAGTATATACTAGCGCTCAATAAAATATTTCATACAACATAATTGGATAAAAACTATGGGCTCGACGTCTTACTTTCTGGAGCTCAAAAATTACGTAAAAGTTTTATGTCAATATTGTCAATATATACATACATTTTCAACACTACAGATTTTGTTCACTTTTTGTAATTGAATTGCAAAAATTCGTTTATTTCATTAAATTTATTTTTAAACAAAAATTTTGAGTAAAACTGAATTTCCGGTGTCAACATATGATCTCTCAAAATAGTTCTTCCTACGTACCTGAGAGACGAAAATTTTATATTCGAGGTGATTTGTTTAATTACTAGACGTATTAATAATTCTACGCAGCAAAGACTTGATATTCCCTCTTTAGTAATAAAATGGCCTGAAGGAAGCTTTTACAAAGCTATTATAATCCTGTAATGGGTAAAGTGTTAATAGCAGGTAAATACGCAAGGTGTAAGCTCATTACAAAGCTACATATTGTTATCCCCCTACAAAAGATATTCTGTTAGCGAGATATATGTAGTGATAAGCTAATAGGAAATTATTGATCTTTCCACACGTCAAATTGAATAGCGCACTTATACCTTAGATGTACAATGTAAGTACAATGATATCGAATGTCCATGCATTCGGATATTATCAAGAATAATACGATAAAATGCGATGTTTTAAAAATTAATTTTAAATGAATGAGTATTGTATTCAAGGTATTAAGATGCAATTAGTTTGGATGAGGTTCTCAGATACTTTAAAAATCAAGAAACCACCTTAAATATTGTTCATATTATTTGGAGGAAAATTAAGTACAAATTTTCAACTTTTGTAGAAATATTTTTTTCTTTAGATTAGGATTCTTAGCTCTTTGCGAACTGCAATAGAACTGATCCTTTAAAAAATATTGCACGAAAAAGACAGTGTCAATAAAAGAAAATGTCTGGATTCAATTTATAAACTAATTATCTGCACAAACAAAACTACAGAGTAGTTAGGAACAGGTAATACAAATAATTTACTCTCAAATATCTTCGCAATTCAAAAATATTCCTTCAATCAATCGTTGTAGTGTTGTGTCTGGTAGGTCTGCGGTCACAAACTTAATGGAATTTACTTATAATACAGTCACTGATTTATATAATATATATAAAAATATATAATAATTTACAAACTGACTGTATTTATAGCATTTACACTTCAAACGCAACCATTTCAAGAACAGCTACAACCAGATCAAAATCAAACACACCTATTTAGAAAACAAAACCAATCAAATCAAGATCAGTATCAACTATTTCAAATATATGACAACTTTTTCAAATTTAAATACAACCTACAAATAAACTTCAATAGCAACCATTTTAATATGCAAAACTGGTTGTTGACATTATGGATGATTTTTAAGCTCCATTTTTTTTTAATAGTGTTTTATAGCGTCTAGCCTGATTTCAGAAACGACTTTGGTCCAGCTTTTCGTCTTTTTAAGCGATGGACTATCATACAGTCACACAAATCTAAACCACCAATAAATTTATTGTACTCCATTACGGCGAAAGGCTTTGTTATCTTTCGTCCAGGATTCTGATTCTCCATAGTCAGAGTGCGACTATAGTTTCCAAGGTTTCGGCTTTTTTCTCCCTTTCAATTCATATACGTCCTGTTACCTCATTTTCCGAAGCGCCCTTTTTGAGTTTTTGTACACATTTTATCGCTAGGAATGAATTCACCTCCATCCCATCAATGCATATAATCCATTGTGTCCATTGCAATGATAATTTTATCTCCTTGCACCCGATCCTCCACTATGTAGTCTAACGCACGAAACATAGCCAATATTTTTGCCTGGTAAATCAAGATGTATCTACCAGGCTAACATAGCAGGACAAATTCAGGTCTGCTGAAAAGATTCCTACATCTGCCGTGCCATCCCTCATAGATCCGTCCGTAAATATAAAAATATCCCCTATTCCCTTTTGTGGAAGTGATCCAACACTAATAACAGTCTTGTAAGATCTTTCGGTTATCTCGACCCTCTTCGCTCTGTCTTTGGGTAACGTTATTTTCTTGATCTCTTTTATCCAGAATTTTCCTATGCTATACGCAATCCCTGGTAAGTACCATATACCACATACCTCCTCATCCTGAGTGTCGCCTCCACTGCTATCTTTTGCAAAAACAGATCAAATGATGGCGGTGCCAAGAGAGTTTCTAGCGCAACTGTAAGAGAGGCAAGAGAAATACCCATAATTCCTATGTATCCTATTCAATTGCTGCCAAATGGATACCTGGCATGCCTAAGGCCAGACTAACGCAGCAAATATCAAATTTCACCTCGATGAGATACTCTACTCCACTCCACGCACTCTTCTAAATTCATACAACAGCCTCTTCTCTTTTCTGATATTTTCTTCAACATGATGCTTCCAGGTCTGCTTCGAAATCAAATCATCTCCCAGGTATTTGGACTCCATATAAAGGTTGATCTCAAATCCAAAGAGGAAATTTCAGATCCTTTGTCTTCCTTGTGAAGATTATGGTTTCAGTCTTTTTCATGTAGTGAAACCCGATTCCTCACACCATCCTTCCACCACTTGGAAAATATTCTCCCTGATATCAGCCGCAATGGACATGAATTTATCCCTCGCCCCTAACGTCATGTCATACGCATAGCCAATGATCACCTTTGTTTCCCTTCACTTTATCGGTGGGTATCCTGCCGCAAGACAGGTGATATACGTAAATATTACCCAAAGTCATGGTACATGTGAAAATTCATTTTCCACTTCACTCTCAGCAGGATACCCCCAAATCCGATTAGCTATTGGTTATGCCTTGCATCCCATTGAATTTTTGAGGGACAATACGTTTTGAAAGCATTTTGCTGTATCATTGCCTACAGCTTTCCTGTGAATTATATTGACTACCCGGAAAGGGAAACAGCTAAGCTGTTTCAATGCTACTATAAATTTTTACATTTATATTTATTCCTGTCGACTTTTTACACTTTTCTCGCATCCATTTAAATCGACATTTTGCAATGATAGAAATTGTCGTTGAACGACAGAAATGGGAGCCATTGCATAAAATGCATCGAACTAACTCAGTTGACCGCATAAAAACGTTGTTAATGTTATTTACGCTGTCGAATTTAGTAACTGCAATTTGTAAACGCAATTCATCGATATATGTGCGATTGCTATAATTTACGACTCCGACATTATTGTTTTATGTTAAAGCTGTCGTAATTCATTAAGTACAAATGGCGCAAATTAATGTGAATTCGTGTACGTATCCGGTCTTTGGGACGCCAACAAAAAATATCATACATAAATAAATAAATATACAAAAAAGACCAAATTGCTGGTACGGTACACGTCCAATTCGGAAGAATTTTAAAATATAAATCAGATAATTGTATTGACAATCGAGATCGAACGTTGCCGGGCATAAATTAAATGTTGAAAATGTTAGCACAAGTATGAGTGAAAACATACGTCGCTTTTTATACCTTTTGTTTCTTGCTTTCTGTTTTATTTCAGCGTTTTGTTTCTTTTCTCATTTTGATGCTGAATCAGTTGATTTTTTATTGATTTTACAGCTGATACGTTTTTTAATTATACCTGCGCTTACTGAAGAAAAAAATTCCATGTTTTTTTATTAATGATAGCTTTTAGTCTTCAGGGTTGATTGATAGGTATTAACTTTTAAAAGGGTGGTTTCATGAACGTAATTACGAGTTTCACATATATTACATACATGAATAAATAAATAAGTAATGAGATGTTATCCGGGTACCTTTTTCTTCTCCAAATAAAAGTAAATCCTTATAGGCAATTCTTTAAAACATAATAAAAAAAGACATACAGCAAATATTTAAACCTCCTGGGTCCTCGAAAAAGATTTTCAACGCAAATTAGCTGACTTTTTTCAAACAGCAAAGCGAAGCACTTCAATAAGAGAAGGATAGACAAATTTCCAGATTGTTGAAGTCAAGTCATAGAGCAGAGCTGGACCAAAGAGAAAGAATTAAGTACAAGTACCGAAGAGCTGAGTAGCGTAAATACAGGTACTACATGAATAAAAAGTACTTGTAACTAAGTGCTAAGTACTACTGAAAAGTACTGAATACTTTTCAAAATACTTTTTTCAATCTTTGTATATTGACAGTATTATTAAGAAGATAATAGAGTTGAGTTATTATTGATATAAAATAAACATAAGTACCTTCTGAAAACTATAATATCCTAAACACCGGTTACACACGTAGAGTAAAAACTGTCATTTCCAATCAAATTACCAGTCCGATTGATATTGAGAAAATTTTAAACACAAATATGAAAGCCATTTATATTGCTAATTTGGTTTTCTTAATACAAAATCGTATGATGCCTTCTTTACGATCGAGTCCGATGTGTGGCAAAAAAATGGTGAATATCGACAAAGGATAAATAAAAATTTCATCCGGGCTCCAAGAATGATCCGGAAAGTACTGGAAAGAAGTGGAAAGCTTACATTGAGGTGTTTCGCGCTTAATGACTTTGAAGAGATCCTCCGTATGTTACCTGTTGTGACGAATAGAAAGACTCGTACAGATACATGTAGGTACTTAATAGATTCAGAAACACTTAAGTAAAAATCTTGGTACATTACTTACAAAAGTAAGTCTTAAGGGCAAATAAATAAAAGCAAGTACTTCTATTCCAAGAACAAGTAGGGGATTTCAACATTGAAAATGTACTTAAGAAATACTTAAGTACTTTTTTACTTAAGAACTGGGCAATCTGGCGAACGACTAATATTTCAACAACGGCTATTCGTACGTTGATGAAAATGAGAATTCTCGTTTGACGTCAATGTGTTGGTTTAAATAAATAAATAATTATACTATGTACCATGAATTGTTTCATTCAAAATCTAAAAGACTTTTATACTGGTAAGACCTTCCTTGCTCTTGGCGAAGTTTAGGATTGTCAGTTCAACGGTGTCTTACCACCTGTCGAGTCTGCCAGGGATGCAGCTACGTAACTTGTTCACTTATTTTCGGGCTTCAAATACTGCACAATTGAGCTAAGAGCTCCAAACATTCCTAGTGGACCTGCAAACTAACTAATAGTGCCACCCAAACTAAGGGGTGAAGCTTATCAGTTATTCGCCTCAGACGTCCATGCTTCTTTTAAAAATTTAAAGGAACGTTTAAGTTGCTCGCACCTACCTAGAGAAACTTATCAAGAGTTAATAAACAGGCTAACTATAGCCCTGCAAACCCCCTGCTGGGCTCTCATTACCTTTACTAAAAAAGTAAAACAGATCCTGAGGGCCAGGCCTTCTGGGCCAAAAATTGAAATTAATTTATTTCATTGTGTAAATCTGAAAAATAAAAACGGAAATGATCCCCAATGAAAAAAATAAGAAAGAAAATGGCCAAATTTCATTTCAATACCATAAAATGCCATATTTTTGAGAACATAAAAATTGATGAAATATTTGCGGTCGTTACGAGATCTGGTGAAATGTCTGCTGTCACAGAAATAATAACCCCTATGTGTAATTAAGAACCAAAAAAAAAATTGGTTGAGTACCACCCTAGAGATTTATTCAGTCGATGATGACAAAAAACCGCATTTTTTCCAAACCCGACCGTGTACAAATTCCCAAGGTGTTAATTTTACAGTTGCATTCGGCCGCATGAAGTTTCAATTCATTAAGCACAAAAATTGACGTTGCAGGTAAATTCTGCCGCCTCATTCAACTCCGGGATTCCAGGCAATGTAACAGTATACGTTCCATGGTGTACAGTACAGTCCCTCCTCTTGGAATATGGTAACGAAATTAAAAGTACATTCCATCCGAAATGATGAACAAATGTCCACAGATCCGCAAAAAAAATACTGCACAACACCAGCATTGTCAGTCCAAATGGGTTGCACAGCATCATTCATCAATCCATCCGAAGAGGGTTTAAACTTAGCGATCAATTTGATAACAGGCATGGACTGACGAGATATATGAGCCAGGCGAATGAAAAGCCATAAAAAAGGGGACTAACCTCAAAATAAATTCTAGGCTGTCTCTGTACGCGCATTGCTAAAATACCATCCTCTACCCCGTCACCAGAGTATCTTTGAAATAAAAAATTTGGAATTTTCCAATTTTCATTCGAGCTTTTTAATTTCATGTCCCTGGAACTTAATTGGCAACGTGTGAAACTGAAAAAATCGAAGCCCCATTTGGTCGATTAAGTAATGAATTTTCACTGGTTAAACGAATCAAAAAATCTCACCTTGTGCTTGTGCTCTACCGTCATGTCAGGGGTGGGGGGAGACTGTGAAACATATTGTATTTTATGTCAAGTGCACAGCTCCCTATGCTTTCGGTATATTTATTTCCTGGGCAACCTTCTAATCCCAATATAGAGCACATGGGGGAGCTGCTGAATCTACAAAATTAATCGAACGTAGTCAAGAATTCTCAAGAGAGAGTTAAATTTTGGGATTTTACAGATTTCCGGGTAAATAAGATTTCTTCCTTATTTTATTAGATTTATAAAAATGTTAAACATGTAGTAGATATTCATGTATGTTTTAGTAGATAATGCGGTAACGAATGTATTAATTTGAATTTCTCATTCATTGTTTTTTACTTTTTTTAAGTATGACAATACAGTAAGAGTAGAGTTGTATGATTTATCTATTTCTAAATATCTAAAGATCTAAATATTTTTATAATTAATTACAATTTACAAATAAAATTCTTCGGAATTGTAATTGAAATTTTGCAATTACATTTTCATAGAATTGTAATTGCAATTTTTCAATTAAAATTCCAAGTAATTGTAATTGTAGTTGACAATTCCTAAATACTTTCAATTTTTCTTGCGTACATTACTCCTATGTCTAGTTTTCTTAGAAGCAGGTAAAACTGGTATTTATTCCCAAGGCAGACAAATGCAGGCATGCAATTGCAAAGGACTTTAGACCCATAAGTCTTACATCATTCCTGTTTAAAAAAATATTTGAAAGAAATCTCCACGAATCACTTTATGAAAAGTTTAAGGGAAAAAATATTTCGAAAACGCAGTATGCCTACAACAAGGACAGATCCGCCGATACTACATTGCATGAGGTAGTAGGGACCATAGAAAAACTTCTTGTGAATAAGAAGTATTTCTTTTGGATATTGAGGCACTTTAACAATGTCTTAAGAAAAGCTATTCACGGAGCCCTAAGAACCAAAATCGTTGAACCATTTTTATGTATCTGAATCGACACGATATTAAACAGCAACAGTGCAACGAAATCTGTTTGTAGGCGCACCCCGCAAAAGGTTGTACTATAAATTAGCCTGTAGCTATTTGTTGCCAATTTCAACTCTATTTTAGACTGTCTAGAAGTGAAAAGGGCTCTAGCTTTTTCTGACGGTCTAACTATCCTAAATTCCTTGCGACTCTTAGTGAACTAATGGAAACAGCTTTACAAAAAATTCTAATGTGGGCAAACTCTGGCCTATGTGTCAACTCTGTAAAAACCGAGTTCCATTCTCATTACTAGGAAAAGAATGATTCCATTTTTCGCCCTACCACGGCCGAGTAGTACTTAATAAACTAAAAGACCAATTACCTAGAGACCATACTAAACTCCAAGTTAATCTGAGAGAAAAATATGGAGGAGCGCGTTAAAAAAGCCACCATTGCGCTTTCTACTTCTTTCATAGTTCGAATTTTCCTTATGCACGGTGTTCTGTTTTCATCTTAACACGTTCACGCCAGCATGAGTCGCCGGTGAGGGCGGTGACTTAAGCGAAATTTGCTTGAGAGAATTGCAAGGAAAGCTCCGTATAAAACTGAGAATAGTGAGAATACTCTCTCACGAAAAAAGCGCGGTCGTGAACGTAGTGTTAAAAAGATCTTGAAATCCTGACCAAGGTACAAGGTACTTGGATATAAGAAGGGGTGCACGTAGCTCTTGGATGTCCTCAGACTAGGATTACAATAGAATAATGGCCAACTTCTGAGACAGGATGCACGGATTATACAGTCTCACAGCTCGATTTCAGAATGGACTGCTCTGTTAATATCGCAAACAAAGAAAAGTGGGATGTAGATCGGATGGAAGGGGAGAGGAGGCGAGGTTCCATGTTATGTGATAACACAAATGGACCATTTTTGAGGTGTAAATGATTTCGACTTTAGGATTTCTGCGTGGTGGCTACTCTAATCCAACCTCACTTATGAATATTTAAAGTTGGTTCAAACTGTTAAATGCATAGATTTTTTCGAAATGCTATAGTTATAAAAATGAAGAGCAGAGAAAAAATGGAATTCTTATATTTGCCTTTTTATGAAATCCTAAAAGCCAGCAAAATTAAAAAAAAAAAATCAGAAGCATCTCTAAAATTTGTCAATTTTCTGTGAAATGCCCCACTAGAGGCTGAAATAGAAAAAATATATTCATAAATATCTGATATATAAATTGTAATAAAATGTTAATACCAGCTCACCCTATATTAATTTAGGAAAACAACACAAAATTAATTCTAAAAAAAGTGTTTTAGAGCTGTTGTCTAATTCAATTACATATTCATGTTTTTCTTTTTGTCAAAACCCAATAACACACAAATTAGTGGAAAATATTTATAATCTCATACATATTGACTAATTAATTTACTATCACTTTTCTGTCCAAAAACCGAGTCATTATACAGTGTGTTTATTATCTACTATTTTATTTGTGACCAAATTAATTTCAGGTAATTGAATAGCTTAAAATGCGAAAAGCTTTCGGTTGACGTCATTCAGATAAAACACTCCCCCATGCATGTACAAGAGCATTGTACTCATAATCTAGTTCAAAAATTCTAATTAGGTATTATACGGGCATTTACACAATTTTAATAATTTAAATTTAATTGCAATGGATGCATGTATAATTTCTTAGCAGTGTTAATTCCCCATGGCATTATTCCACTATAATTTGCCTACATTTATTAAAATATTTACTTGCATGTCTCTCCACATAAATCCGTTATAAAACATAGCATACAGATATTGTGAATAGATGTATGTTATTCGCATAGAGGACATTGCCTTTAACTTTCATGATAGTGGCAGAGAATTAATCCCTGTAGGTACACTCTATTCCACATTCTACATTCTCAGGGAAATAATGATTTGTTTAAGAAAATTTTTGAGCTAAAAAGACGTAATTATATCACAAAATGAAAAGTTATACAGAGAACATGAATGTCAAGGAAGGCTCAGAGCTCTAGAAGTGTTACAGTGGATTTTCCTGCCTGATAGGCATGTTATTGTGGCTGTAGAGATATTTCATCAAGTACTCTCCTTCTAATGTGATGATCTATTACATTCTCCATAGTTTTCAGGATAAAGGAAGTTAGTGTTATTAGGCGACATGGCTTGGATTGGGTAATGGGCCGCCTTCCACCTTTTAGTATAAATGCGACCCTCACAACTCTCTACACTTCTGGTATATATTCCAGAGCATAACTAGCTCAAAAATTATTTCAATGTCTATATTGGTGTTAGCTCTTCTGTCTTTTGCTGTAACAAAGCTGGGAAAATGCCCTCTCTTCTAAGAGATTTGGACGCTTTGACGGAGCTGGCAGCCTATTTTATTTTTCTTTGTGTAAATATACGAGTACAAACGCTTTTGATTCGATTCGAAAGTACCATCAAATACTTCTCCACTGTCTTCAATTACCCTCAATCCAAATATAAAAAGAAAAAAAAATCACCAAAACCAAATTCATTTACCAGTACTTACCTACTTACTTGTACCGCAATCTGTGGAGGGCTCCATTGCTGAATGTTAACAGAGTGACCATGGCCACACCCACTGGCCGCCAAATTGTAAAGTATGAACTCCTGTAAAGATAAACGAAGAAAGTTCTTAGTGTGAATTGAAATTTAATATACAATTTTAATATAAAATTCATTTCGTTCATTTTTTAATTCATCTCATTGTTTTATTTACTCATGCAACACTACACAACTAAACTTATACTTTTAAGGCAAGCCGCATATTGCACAAACAACGCCGACTGTAGTCAATATTAAAAACGACAATTGACTGCACTCATTTGCACGCAATAGCATTCAGGAGCGCATCGCATACTGAGCCTATTTATGTCAATCAAGGCGACCAAAAAGTCAGAGACAAGTATACGCCCGACAATTGACTGAGTTTTGAGTTCAGTCTGTGTCAGCAGCAATATTAATTTCAGTTGATTGATAACCACAAGAGCAGGTAGCAGAATTTTGCATCTGCTATATGTATCAATTCATCAAAGCTTTTTTTGACATCCTTTAATTTGACAGATCCATCCTGAAAAAGGACTGGATCTGCCAAATCTTTAAATACGTTGGAGCAGTTTGATTTCATATCCTTTTAGACATGGGAGAATTTTTCCACTTCTTTTTTTTTATAGGGCTTATTTTTTTCATAATAATTTCTCTTTTAACTTGATTACGTAACTGATATGAAGATAATGCAATATGCGCACTTGCAATGAAAATCATTTAGCGAAGATTAAAAATCAATTATTTGACCGCAAGTCGACAGACTATTTGTTGACTAAACAATAAATTGACTCAGCAGTCCACACTATGTCCCAGCAGGAAAACTTGGAACCACTTACCAATAATGTACTTATATAACTACTTACCACGTAAGTTTGATATTGGAGAACTGCTTACAGAATGCATTCCGTAAAAGGCTGGCGGTAAGGTATCATTCGGAAACCACTGGGCTTGAGTGAAAAATATCTCCCATAATCGTAAGAAATTAAATCGAGTCAGAGAACGCGATCATGGTGGGCTATTGCGCGTGAAATTCGTACAGTTTTTTTGTGGCATTGGTGAATAATGCGTGAAATTTTCAAGTAGCAAAATTCGTAAATAGTGTAATAATAATGTTAATGAACGCGGCGTGACATATGATAACAAGGCAAGTACAAAAGTTATCTTATAAATAAAAATGTTAATTGTTTATAACTCTTTAAAGTTATTGCATTTCCAAATATATGAAACGAATCAGTTGTAGGGTGAGTAAGGGTTGATTAAATTTTACAAACATGTCATATTTCCGTATGATATTTTCCCATATTTTTTGCAGTGGGTGTGAGATCAGAATAGATCCCTTGAACTCAGGCCACTACTAGGCCCATTGTTCCTCCACCCGAAGAGTATGAAGGGACGGTTGTTGTTATCAATTCAGCCACCCGGTCGACTTTGCGAAAGCCAGTATACACTCCCACCCTCTCTCGCCTGCCTGAAGCAGTTCGTCGAGGAAGTAGTGCCCCAGGTGCCTGAATCTTTTCGCCGAGAGTGACGGGCAATGGCACAAGAAGTGTGTCACCGTCTCCGCCTCCTCCCCACAACCCCTGCAGTCGGATTTGCCTAAGCGACCGATCCTGTGTTGATGTGCCCTTAGGGAGCTGTGTCCCGTTAAAACGGAAACAAGTACCCTTAGTGATAGTTTATTTAATCTCAGAAGTTTGGATGTGAGGTAGGCGTTCGGAGGGCCCCACAGTTCCTTGGTCGTACCGCCAAGTGGGGTCACGTCCCACATCTGACGATGTTGGTTGTTCGCCCAACTTGCAATGCACCCCAAAAGGTACTTCGTCGATACCCCCGTCTTTTCCCATATTTAAAATTTAGTTGCACGTGTCTATAATGATTCCCCTTGTCATGTTGATTGCTCACCTCAAATTTTTATATAATGCATTTATTACCAGTAATTTTTCTAGGAATCACTTGTAAGTACTTTCATCTGTCATTACCTCATT
>QYTT01081282.1:24485-35259 GCA_006980735.1 Dasypogon diadema
GGACCAAACTCTTCGTTTAGGGCCTAAATATTTTAAAACTGTAAAATGTATTATTATAATTCTATACAAATTCTTACAGTTAAAACATCCTGCCCAGAAAGACGTACAGTCAGATCTACTCCGGAATCATCTTCATCCTCAACAAATTTCTCTGGATCTTCATTCCATGCTTCAATCTGTTCTTCAGAAACTTGAATGTATACAATCATAATGTAAATGAGATCAGTTAGGACATTTTTAATCGTCGATCGGAATTTCCCAGAGCCAATAATACATTGGATAAATTCAAAGACCTGTATGATCATTGCCGTGAAATTTGATATTTCGTCGCCTAGCAATTACATTCAATGTTAATTACTTTAGAAAATATTCTCGTGGACATAATCATCTTACCGTCATCATCACTCGAAGCAAACAAACCACCTTCCGAGTCATTTACGACCACTTTCACGTAAATATCTGCAGTTTGAGTCAACAATTGCCAAATCTGTGGAAGAATCTGATTCATGAAAGGATGGATGTATTTCGGCATATCCGATACAAGGAAAGAAAGGACTGCAAAAACCACAATTAAAATTGCTTGGTATAAAACATGAAAACACTGCCACCTTTTACAATTTCTATTTTAAGAGTGCAATTCGCATTCGATCCACTGCTGACAGACAAGTTATGCACTAACTTCTCCATGAAATTTGATAGAACCGTGCTCATCATCGCTGCCTGGTCTTGTTTGTTGCCAATACAACAACCTATAGACAGGAACAGTGGCTTGAGGATTTTAATGGCACAGGTTCTGGTTTTAACACTGTACGCCTGTTCGGCTTCAAATATTCTGTATATTTCCGATATAATAATGGGTCCGAGCTCCTTAATTGACTTCTCATCGTAAGAGAACTCTAGCAGAACTTGCATAGCACCGTGAATAGAATTTTCATTCCCTCCCAAACATTTTATTATGATATCGAACAACTCAGTCCAGACAGATGGCCAGTCTGAAGCCGCAATTGCGGAAATTGTATGTGCAACAGCTGAACGAATTTTGCTATTCGGATCATATAAACCATTTGGAAGGATATTTCTGATTGTCTTCTTAGCTTGTTCTGGCGCTAACACAGGATTCTCTTTCTCCCCCTCGCTCCAGTGTTCTTCGACATATCTAGTGAGCATTATGCAAGCCAATTGCCTCAAAGATAGATCAAAAGACTGATTCATGATAAGCTCTGCCAGGTACACTCCATATCCTACGAAACAATCCCATTTTACTACTAACCAATCTGGAGAATTTCAGATACAAACCTTCCGTAAACTCCAACTGCTTCATGCGGGCTTCTGCCGATTTCCTTATTACTGCGTCTGAATTTAAGATATTTTGCAGCTCGGCAAACAGAGCTTCTTTGATAGAATCGGCATTCTGATATCCATGTGCCATTTTCTGTGACATTTTTTCTTTTTAACACACTACACTAGCAATAGCAACAGGGATCAATTGCAAAATATGCCCAGAAAGCCGCACGCTTTCCGAAATGTCAGTTTGGAGAGCACAAAGAAATCGACAGTTGCTCGCTTACCAAAAATCCTAGTGGATGTCTTTGCTGAAATTTAGATGATGCCTTGGTTAACATGGTGAATTTGTAAGGAATAAATGAATTCATAATTATATGAAAAGCATAATTATACAACTTATTACTTAGGAAACAAATTCTATAAAAATTGAGGGACTATGTGAAAACTTCCAAGAAGTTCTACTGACGAGAATTTTTGGAATTATTGCACAGGTTAAAAATGACGTGCACTTACTTGCAACATTTAACAGGTTAAAATTTCCCAGTCTGCTCTTCCTTAAAATTTCCCTCTCTCGGCCTGTGCAACTGGGAAACATTTTTTGGCAGAAAAAAGAATAATTTTGTTATATAATAATTTTTTCCGTTAAATTCAAACGGACTTTTTGATCTCTAAACGACCTTGTCGTAAATAACGAAAAATATCTCTGGATTTGTGACGTTATAGAGACGATTTGTTAGAGTTTATTTCCGATTTCATTTTCGTGCTCTACACATCAAAACTGGCCAAACATGAATTAGATATTGCAAAATTATTATTCCGCTAAAGGATTAAGCGAAGCGAAGAGCAAATATGATGATACTTGTATATTTATAAAGTAAAAATGAGCTATCTTCCAAAAGTGTAGGCGTTGGCATATAAAAAATTTAAACAACAAAAAGGAAATGCTAATTACAAATATAATCCTAAAATTATAACACAATACAATAACCCCTCACATTCTTAGCAAAGTACAACAATAATAACGAATATAATTTCAAATCTCGCCAATTCAGCTCCAATATTCCACCAGTAGTAAAAGTGCCCAACGAACAAAATAATCAAAAGCCCCCATTCATTTGTGCCACCATGGAAGACTCCAGCAGCTCTCCTCTCCAGCTACTGCTAACAACTTCATGAATTAAGCTTCCAGCCCACAGTTCCAGTCAGTCTTGTCTTCTCCTTCAACAAGTCGTGTGGATATATTTCACTGAGTTTTACGTAGCCGGCATTTTGTATAAGCTCTCATAAATTTTTAGTGAAGTGTTTTCTTGAAGCCATAAAAATGCCCAACTATCATAAGCCCGAGCGTAAAACCGTTGACGAATTGAAGGATATTGCTAACCGCTTAAGAATTTATTCGATTACATCCACGCAAGCTGCTAAATCTGGGTAAGTAAATGTTTTAAGTTTCTTTAAAAAGGGCTAGCATGTGATATATAAGAAAGTATTGAATTCCCATTCGTCATGACATGACGGCTGCATAATGCATAGTGTCTATGGATATGACCTTTTGTACACTTGGTGTCTCCAAGTATCAATTTTTTCAATCTTACCCGGCTTGAATTTGGTGTAATCACACCATGCGGTTTTCAACAATCGCAGCTCTCTAGAGATATAACTTAAAGACTTTTTAATCAGCTATTATAGTTGTGTTTCGTGGAGTGAAAAAATTCCAGTGGGTGATAACATTAGAACGAACGACCTTTTTCCGACCTTTTCACATTCTCGTTCTTATATTGTGGAAAACGACAGCCGACTATCCTCCAGAGGTATCCACCTTGTGCTTTTGACTGTAGAGTAACCACATCCAAACAACTTATGCTTGCTAACATGATAAGATAAAATGTCAGCTATTTTCGTTCTTTTTATACAATTTTGCTGTATAAAAAATTGAGAATAATCATTGAATTACACAAGCAGGGCAGGTTTGTGTGGATCATAATCACAAGCAGAGCCATTTTCTGTAGTTGTATGCAGTAATGCGGCCATGAATTTAGAGATTGTAAATAAAACTAGAGTTGTTAACACCTCAGCTTTTTGGGGACAGATATCACCCATATCGTTCTACTTCTTCTAATCAATAAACCGGTCTTGAATGCAACAAAATTTGACCGGCTTTCTAAAATGCTGGCCAATATCAATTATGAATGCAACTTTCTTCATTATTTCTAGGCATTGATAAATATTTTTGTCTTTATGTATGAATTCTGGTCGAACTAAAGACTGTGACTGAGCCTCTTGATATTTAACCGCGATTTACGTCTCCAGTGAATGCCACAATAGATAAAATTTATATTATTCGCGCAGTGGTATTTGGTCGCTTGTTTAGAATTTTTGTTATTGGCTAGATTACAGCTTTACTTTGGAGCCACGTCTCTCTGATATTCACCTGAAGGAGACTTTAAGTTGTCGGTACGTGTTTTATTCCAATCGGAGTTGGGGTTTATTCAGAGGTATTCTCGTTTTTTCAGTATCAAAATCATTTATTCTCTTATGGATTTTCTGCATATTTGAAGGAATTCCTTCTTCAATGTCGATATTATTTTCTCAAGCTCTGTATTTCCTTCGATTCTACACAATCTTCACTCTGCCGACCGGACCTGTAAGATCATTTTCTTAAAGATTTGCATGCGCATTCTTTCTTGTATGTTCGTTTCTTATACTCTGCTAGATGTAGGATATTATAAGTTTAAGCAAACGTTTGTAATGCATAAAAATATTCATCATACACAGAAATAAATTACATACATTGAAATTAGAGAGTAAAGAAAAGAAAGCATTTAATAGCAGTCCGACTGTCTGTCTGTCTATCTCGTGAAGGCTTTAAGATTCGAAATCAGGCAGACAGATACCTTATTAAAATTGCAAGATCAAGTTCGAAGATGGACCTATTCGGACAATTCCTTCATAGGGCTGATATACGAAATCTCCAGCTGAATAAAATTCAGCATACAAATACTTTGGTAAAATTAAAATATCCTGGCAGGAAATGTCGCTTTTGACGAGGAAGGTTTTTCGTCCGACTCTCGAAAACTGGAAAGAATGAATAGGACAGAGACATATGCGATAAGAAGCCAGAAAACCATGGCTTTTCATACTAACTGGTACTTGATAAAAAAAAATCTAGCCCTACAATATAATTTGGTTGAATGCTTTTTTGAATAGCTGAGAAATGAATGAATTATTTTTCTGTCAACAATAACTAAAATGTTAAATGGAGGGGGTATCCATACTACTCTTCTTAGTAAATTGTGATTATGTTGCATTATTTCCGGAATTACATAATATTATATCACACTGTGAGTAATGTTTCGATTATTATACATTACAACTTAATTATATTAAAGATAAGCGAAATCTCAAATTCACGTACTGATCATTACTCGAATAAATGTTCCAAATCTCCTGACTGATATTTTTAGCAAAATTTGCTGAATTAAAGTTAAATAGATTTTAGAAAAGATTATTGCAGTACTTTAGGGGAAGATTACAAGTCATGATTTGCTTAAAATCAGCACGTGAGATTTTATATTATATTTTAATGTTGCTTAGGAATAATTAATGCTGATAATATTGATTGCATTGAACAACAACGCGATTCATTAAATTTACGGCACTTATTCTTTAAAAAAAAATCAACATTTCGCTAGTCTACAATTTATAAAGTATTAAAAATGTAGGTAATTATGTAACAGGCCGGCGCTTTGTTATTAAGAGAATAGTCTCATGTTATATGGAGTTTATCGTGTATTGAGATCAAAGTTCAATGATTCAAAATTATTTAGAGGTATGCAGCTATCAACTGATCATCAAAATCTTACACGATTTGGTGCCACTAGGCTTTTCCTTGTGGCGTCATATTAAGTCACAAATTGTTGATAGCCTGAAAACAAAAATCATTCGAGTTATTGATGAGATACGACTCGATTTATGCGTTAGAGTTATCAAAAAGTGGGATGATTGTTATTTAAATGAAATTATACTTCATGTATAGTATCATGGAATGACCTTCAAAAGTAAATAATAAGCATCAATTTATCTTTTATATTTTCCATTATATTTTTTTTTCTCTATTACAACAGTACAGCAGTAAACATTTGTACGTACGTCCTCTTGATATGTTTATATTAAAGTTTTTAAAAGTGTTTTAATAATTTTTTATTTGTTATTATTTTACTACATATTAATAATTATCATAATTACTTCAGTTACCATATCACTAAAATCCTTGCCAATGAATTTAAGCCGTTATGAATTCAATAGATTACTGTTGAAAAGCCAGTATGCAGTTTGCTTTTCTACCAACATCTCGTGTATGACCGTACCCTTGAGTTGAACCAATGGTAGACATCCACGAGATTGCAGCGCATCACCACGTTCGGCAACTGAACGGCATTCAGGGAGTTAAACTCAACCGGAAAATGCCGATCGAGAGCAGAATCCAGTGTGCAGTTAAAATTTTCCCCAAAGATAACTTCACGCCGGAGGGGAGGACAGTTTCAAGGACTTACCCTGCAGCGTCCTGATCATGAGGCCGGCACATACTTACTACCTTGATTGTCTTCTGCTTCAGGATGAGCAACTTAAACAGATTGGGAGATATCTTAAAGTCAATAAAAAAATCCACGTTAAGAAAAACATCGCTTAAAAAGCGGATACGCACTTTACGACATCTAAAGTAGAGCAATGCCAAGATCTGTGTTCTCAATAACACACTCAACGATGTTTTAATATTTGCATTAGCGTAATGCTCACTCACACACATTCTACTTAGCTACTAATAACAAATTCAAGTTCATTCACTTTCGCTTCTAATGCATTTGATCAGAACAAGTTTTTTACGAGCGAATTTTAAATCGATTTATTTTTTTTCGTTTTAGACACCCAACATCATGCTCCTCAATCGCTGAGGTAATGTCAGTGCTCTTCTTCCATACAATGCGATATAAGGTGGCAGCTCCTAAAGATCCATCAAACGATCGTTTTATACTTTCCAAAGGTCATGCTGCTCCTATTCTCTACGCAGCCTGGGCAGAAGCTGGACTATTCCCGGTAGCGGATTTGCAAAACCTTAGAAAAATTGACTCTGATTTGGAGGGTCATCCGACACCCAGGTTGAATTTCATTGATGTCGGAACTGGTTCCTTGGGTCAGGGAGTAGCTGTTGGCTGCGGTATGGCATATGTTGGAAAATATTTCGATAAGGCTGATTACAGAACATATGTTCTGGTTGGAGATGGTGAATCCGCTGAAGGTTCCATCTGGGAATCATTGCATTTCGCTGGCCACTATAAGCTGGATAATTTGTGTGTAATTTTCGATATTAATCGTCTGGGTCAATCTGAACCAACATCACTTCAACATCAGATGGAAGTGTATCGTAAACGTTTAGAAGCATTCGGTTTTAATGCTATTGTATTGGATGGGCATGATGTGGAAGAATTGTGTAAAGCATTCTACGAGGCAGCTCACACTAAGAATAGGCCCACCGCAATTATTGCCAAAACCTTCAAAGGGAAAAGTTTCCCTGAAATTGAAGATCTTGAGAATTGGCATGGAAAGCCATTAGGGGACTACGCAACCAAAACTATCAAGCATCTAAACGACATGATAAAGAATCAATCCACTCTAACTTTAAAACCCCAACCACCAGAAAAAGATTCTGCCCCCAATGTGAGTATCTCAAATATTACTCTAGCCTCACCACCATCTTACAAACTCGGAGAATCTGTTGCTACCAGGTTGGCGTATGGAACAGCACTTGCCAAGATTGCTGTAAGCAATCCTCGTGTAATCGCTTTGGATGGGGATACGAAAAATTCGACTTATTCGGAAAAACTTAAGAAGGCATTCCCAGATCGTTTTATTGAATGTTTTATTGCTGAGCAAAATTTAGTTGGCGTAGCAATTGGGGCTGCATGCCGAGACAGGACTGTGGTGTTCGCTTCAACTTTTGCTACTTTCTTCACCAGAGCATTTGACCAAATTCGTATGGGAGCCATTTCTCAAACCAATGCCAATTTTGTTGGTTCACATTGTGGTGTTAGCATTGGTGAAGATGGTCCCAGCCAAATGGGCTTAGAAGATATTGCCATGTTCCGTACAATTCCTGGAAGCACAATATTTTACCCTTCAGATGCTGTGAGCTGCGAACGTGCTGTAGAACTGGCCGCCAACACTAAAGGCGTCTGCTTCATCCGAACTTCAAGGCCAGCCACTGCCGTTATTTATTCAAATGAAGAACACTTCGAAGTTGGTAAGGGAAAAATTGTCAAACAATCTGGAGCAGATCAAGCTCTTGTAATTGGCGCCGGCATTACTCTCTATGAAGCATTGAAGGCGGCCGGTGAACTTGAGAAATCCGGAGTGAAAATTCGGATTTTGGATCCCTTCACCGTTAAACCCATTGATCGTGATTTGATTGTTAAAAATGCAAATGCCTGTGGTGGACGTATTGTTGTTGTCGAGGATCATTATAAGTATGACATTGTTATTTCTCATTTAAGAATCTTGAGTTATTATTTTCGGTATTTCTCAGGCAGGGCGGTTTAGGTGAAGCTGTAATGTCTGCTGTAGCCGATCAAAGGAATATTGTTGTAAAACACTTGGCAGTACACACTGTTCCACGGTCTGGACCACCATCAGTTCTTATTGATACATTTGGAATTTCTGCAAATCATGTTGTCCAAGCTGTCAACGAAATCCTTCAGGTTTAAGAAAAATTGCACATCCCAGTGACTCAGGGCAATTTTTTTTTCGTAATCATAAAGTTGTTAAAAGACGAGTACTTGCATAAAGTGCTAACAAAACAGTTGAATTACTTTTTTACTTTGATTTTTTAATGTTTTATTACAAATAAATGAAATTTAAGAAATTTTGTGGATAAAGAGTGCAAGTCATAAGATCCCTTTAAGGAGAAACTGGCCTTCTTCAACAAATGGTGTCGGTTCAGTATTCAAATTTCTTCCATAGTGGCCCTTATATATTCCCTGAATTGTCTTTCCTTATGGTGCTACGAAATTTTAAGGAACTGCCGATATTTACGAAGCCAGAAATAGAGTCAATAAACGTTGCTTGTAATACCAGACTTTTTGCAATTTTCCACTTCCTCTTTAGCACGATTTTTATAGACATTATTCAAAGCATTGAAGATTGATGGGTGCAGTACAGATGAAATAATATCCACGGTAACTTCGGGCGGCAGATGATAATAGGATCTTCAGATCCTACTACCTACTACTGACTAAAGCTCGTTCTAGCTTAGTGTTAGCGATTTTTAGTGTTTGCAACTCTTTAGAGAAACCAGTTCTTTGTAAGTTAGAAAATTACTTATTCTGGCATTATCCTAGCAAAAAGGAGATTTCTTTTCTGTTACATAAGATCAAGAATTCAAGTACTTTAAATTGTTTTCCGAAATTCAATCTAATACAAGACTTCTACACAAATCATTGATCTTTCCTTTTGCGTCATGCAACGAGTTTCATCGCGTTATTGCAGGAATAATTAACGATGAACACAACATTCACGTCTGATGCTGTTTTTCTTTTAGAGGTTATTGCATTTTTTATGATCTGAAATAATTTAGCATCATTGTTTTAGTTTGAAAGCCGTTTTTGCGTTTCTTTTTGAAAAATATACTTTGTGAAGATTTCTGGCGAAATTTACTTCGCTTTTATAAATTTTGACCAAATCTGTTGCAGCAAGCAAATTCGAGATGTGGTTCGCACATCGCCTCTTTTTTTGAGGTATTGCCTAAGGTAAGCATACCTAGGCACACAGCACAGCACAGGCAAAGGAAAATTCTCATCAGTAAAATTGCCTCAATCACTGGTACCCATATAAAACATCGCGCCCTTTGCAGAAATCGAATCCGCGCCCATAGAGGAGAAAATCTACAGGCGTACGCCTCAACCAGCTCAGCCACCGGTGAGGATGGGATCTTTTCGTCAATAGCAGTGTGTTCTATTTACTTTATTACAGGTTAGTTTTTGCTTGAATTTTCGATCAAAGAAATGATCTTTAATTTATTTAATTTGTAGGCTGGAGTGCTGATTTGATGGATGTTTTGAATCCCGACTGGATTGTAAATCTTTAATCTGGGATATAGTAATACAAAATTAACAAAATGCATGGAAAGATATATAGTCTCATTAATATCGCTCCGAATGGCGCTGTCGTTTTTATATCCAAAGTGTATGGAGATTGAGCTAGTAACAAACTTATTACATAACAGTCTGGCATTTTGATACAGGAGGATGCATCTAATGTGGAAACTGATTTGCTTTTGCCTTCCTTCACAATTGATCAAAATCAGCTACATCCACTAGATATCGAAAAATCTTAGAAACTCTCGAATTCAAGAATTCACATAGAAAGAATAATTGGTCTTATGCGAGTAAAATAAAAAATTTTATATAAAAGCAAGTTTCTTCTGTACATTATTAAGCAAACATAATTTTTGCGATGTATCCTTAATTGCTTAACACTAGAACTACCAAGCCGGTCATTTTGACTGGTAGCCTCTCTTTCTGTTGCATTATTCAGCGTATTATTTCTATCCTTGTTTCAAGCATCTCGGTAGTTCTAGTGTAAATTGTAACTGTGTTTGTGATCTTATAAATTTGTGCCCGTAGTTTGTTCCTGCAGACTGAAACAGTCAAGAACAAGTGTAATAAACTACTTTATTTATTGGTATTGCGCCAATATGTGTGGATGCTTCACCTAGTTCAGCCTTGCAATCACAATGACTCGATGAGCAACTTGAGTAGTTCCATAAGAAACAACGCAAGAAATGGCTTAACCCCGTAGAATAAGCGACACCGCGCGTGAAACAAGATCCATCCGCGTAAAACGATGCTATGCGTATGGTGGGTCTGGGAAGGGATTATCCATTACGAATTGCTTGACGGAAACCAAACGGTCAACGCGGAACTCTATGTTCAACAGATAGAACAACTCAACACGGCTATTCAAGAGAAAAGACCTAATCGGTAGCATGGAGCTATTCTGCTGCACAATAATGCCCACCCTCATATCGCCAATATGACCAAGAAAGCCATTCAAACGTATGACTGGGAAGTGCTGCCACACCCGTCGTATTCTCCCGATTTGAACCAACAGATTTCCACCTGTTTCGATCTCTTTCAAATGCTATGCACGAGATGGAAGAATTTCTCGAGTCGAAACCGGGTGATTTCTACAAACGAGGTATTAAAAGTCTTATTGAACGTTGGGAAGAAGTTGTAAACAACAAGGGAGAATACAGTATTGATTATTTAGTTGTTAATTTTAATTGAAAAATAAACTTTGAAAAAATTTAATAAAAACGGGCGGAACTTAGTTGCCAACCCAACATTTCCTAGGACATCGCATTTGTGGACTTTTCAACAAAATCCAAAGGAATTATCACATGGAATTATCAAACGAACTGGTTACTAATTTATATTTCTTT
>QYTT01081282.1:35279-67421 GCA_006980735.1 Dasypogon diadema
TGGTTCGCACATCGCCTCTTTTTTTGAGGTATTGCCTAAGGTAAGACGGCATCCCTACGATGCACACAGCATAGCTTAGGCGGAGGGAAAGTACAAAGTCAATAGAATTGCCTTAACCACTGGTACCCAGATAAAATCTACAGACGTACGCATCAATCAGCTCGGCCATCGGCTGGGATGGGATCTTTTCGTCAATACCAATATGTTCTATTTACTTTATTACAGGTTAATTTTGCTTGCATTTTCAATCAAAGAAAGTATCTTTAATTTATTTAATTTGTAGGCTGGAGTGCTGATTTGATGGATGTTTTGAATCCCGACTGGATTGTAAATCTTTAATCTGGGAAATAGTAATACAAAATTAACAAAATACATGAAAAGATATATAGTATCTCATTGATATCGCTCCGAATGGCGCTGTCGTTTTTATATCCAAAGTGTATGGAGATCGAGCTAGTGACAAATTTATTACACAGCAGTCTGGCATTTTGAATAAGCGTCAGAAAGATGACTATACTAGCAGACAGGGGCATTTTGATACAGGAGGATGCATCTAATGTGGAAACTGAATTGCTTTTGGCTGCCTTCACAATTGGTCAAAATCAGCTGCATCCACTAGATATCGAAAAATCTTAGAAACTCTCGAATTTAAGAATTCACATGGAAAGAATAATTGGTCTTATGCGAGTAAAATAAAAAATTTTATATAAAAACAAGTTTCTCCTGTACATTCTTAAGCAAACTTATAATTTTTGCGATGTGTCTTTAGTTGCTCAAATTGTAACTGTATGTTGTGCCCGTAATTTGTTCCTGCAGACTGAAACAGTCAAGAACAAGTGTAATAAACTACTTTATTTATTGGTATTGCGCCAATATGTGTGGATGCTTCACCTAGTTCAGCCTTGCAATCACAATGACTCGATGAGCAACTTGAGTAGTTCCATATGAAACAACGCAAGGAATAGCTTAACCCCGTAGAATAAGCGACACCGCGCGTGAAACAAGATCTTCATCCGCGTAAAACGATGCTATGCGTATGGTGGGTCTGGGAAGGGATTATCCATTACGAATTGCTTGACCGGAACCAAACAGTCAACACGGAACTCTATGTTCAACAGATGGAACAACCCAACACGGCTATTCAAAAGAAAAGACCTAATCGGTAGCATGGAGTTATTCTGCTGCACAATAATGCTCGCCCTTATATCGCCAATATGACCAAGGAAGCCATTCAAACGCATGGCTGGGAAGTGCTACCACACCCACCGTACACTCCCGATTTGGAACCAACAGATTTCCACCTGTTTCGATCTCTTTCAAATGCTATGCACGGGTTGGAAGAATTTTTCTAGTCGAAACCGGGTGATTTCTACAAACGGGGTATTGAAAGTCTTATTGAACGTTGGGAAGAAGTTGTAAACAACAAGGGAGAATACAGTATTGATTATTTAGTTGTTAATTTTAATTGAAAAATAAACTTTGAAAAAATTTAATAAAAACGGGCGGAACTTAGTTGCCAACCCAACATTTCCTAGGACATCGCATTTGTGGACTTTTCAACAAAATCCAAAGGAATTATCACATGGAATTATCAAACGAACTGGTTACTAATTTATATTTCTTTATGTATACACTTGGGGATAAAAAAAAAATCCATTTTCAGTGAAGTAGCCGCGATTGCATTGCATAGAATCTATTTGCTAATTTTTATAACATTTACGTTCGAATATTTACCGTTAAAAATTTTTAACTATCAATATCATTACTATTTCCAGCTTTTAAGTAAATCACTTGCTTTCTTCAAATTATCATCTTTTTTCATAAAACAGTAACGTACAAAATTCTCTCCCAAATGTTTATTAGGTTCACTGTAAAATGCACTCGGCGGAATGCCTTGTAAACCCATATTTTTTGTCATCCATTTTGTAAATCGATAATCTCGATATTTATCCTTTTCCGAATTCAAGTCAACTTTGTTCTCTGAAAGTAAAAACCGGAATTATTATAAAAAATCATGTTCAGTCTCCAACACCATACCAACTGCACTCCAATCGGCTAACATAAAATATCCGCCTTGTGGTATAGTTGGTTTCATACCAGCCTCTAGTAGAAATTTTGCCATAAAATCACGTTTTGCCGTCAGCTCAATAGGAAGAGAATTGAAATAACATTCTGGTGATTCCAGTCTTGTGAGCTCCAGTTCAAAACCCTTAGCAATTGCTTCCTAAAAAAATTTATCGTTAAACACATTTAAAATATATATATATATATAGTTTCTTTTTGGTACCTGAATTGGTGTTGCATTCGTATAAACGCAGTTTTGATGAACCATTTGTAAATTCTTCATTAAATTCTCTGGACCATAGGCCCAACCAATTTTCCAACCTGTAACTGAAAATGTTTTGCCTGCTGAGCCTATAGTAATTGTACGTTCCCACATTCCAGGAAGTGTACCTGAATAGGAAAAACACGAAGAGAATTATGATGCGGGGATTAAAATATCCTCTTACATATTCGTATATGTTTGTTCCCGTCAAATACCAGCCACTCGTAAACTTCATCAGATACACACAGTACATTCCACTTTTTGCACAAGTCTGCAATCATATTAAGTTCATCTCTACTGAAAACTTTCCCCAACGGGTTATGGGGTGTATTAACAATAATCATTTTTGTCTTTTCATTGAATAGTTTTTCTAATTCCGTTTTATCCAACACCCAATCAGCAGACGAAATAACATCATCAGTTTTGTTCTAAAAGTAATATATTATCAAAAACGTACTTCGTAACAATCAAAGAGAGCTTCTATACTGGTTTCAAAGGAATAAATCTCGGTACTCCACCAGCCATTTTCACCATGGGTTCATAGCAATCAAAGAAAGGCTCTATAATTATTACTTCATCTCCTTCATCTACGTGTCCTTGTATTGTAGAATAAAGTGCCTCATAAGCACCACATGTTACTATAATCTCGGTTAGGGGATTTATTTCATGATTCACAAGCTGGGAATATAATTTGGACAATGCTTGAACTAATCGAGGATGACCCTGTGGTGAAAAAAAAACTGTAAAGTTGTTCAAAAGCTCAATTCCTCTAATATACAAATCCTCGGGTGTACTGATTCATTAAAGGATCTGAACTTGTTACAGTTGCCGCTAATGCATCAGTTACATATTTTGGTGCTGCGAAATCTGGAAAACCTTGCCCCAAATTGAGTGGCTTGTACTGAAGAGCAAGGGCTATGTACTCCGTCCTATAAATTTATATTATTACAAGTTTTGCGTGACAAATAATTTTCTTAATGGTATTCATAGACTGAAGCGGAATTGAATAAATTATAAGTTAGGATTTTACAGATTTTACAGAAATTTATTAGTGCTTGAGTTTGAAATAAAAGGGCCGAACCCTATCGAGATTAGTGTCAAATTAATAATTTTCTGGGATGCTGAGATGAATTTTCATGCTCCCCATGTTATTGAAAAGTCCACGTTGAGTTCTCTTTAGAACGAGGGAGGATGAAGGGGGAGTGGAAAATGAAGAATTCAATATTAGTATCGAATTTACAGTTTTCGGAGCCATTGAAATGAATACTGATACACTTGACGCAGTTTAAGTCCAATTTTAATCCTCTCCAGCTTGTTACGTTAGATCAGTGACGTAATGGTCGAAATCGTTTGAAAAGATATAAAATAAAAAAACAGGACACATGTTTTCGAAACATTTCACATTTGTGTTGCACATTGATGGTTAACCTACGTTCCCACGCAAGCTGTATTTGGATTAGGCAGCGATAGCATCACATACATGTTGTGTGAGAGGCCATTCAACTATTAAAATAGAAACGAATTTTAAGAGACTCAAGCAAATACTTCAAGCACAGTGAAAATTTCACCTATTACAATCTCTGGACCCGGAACTGCGTATTAGACTTTACTCGAAATGTAGTAAGGAGTTCTTTACATCATTTTTTACTGTCTTAATAATATTAGCGGAAAGTTATATATACAAATGTGTCAGAATTCTAACTACATTGAAATAAGATGCCAACAAATAGAAAATCTTAATTTTTTATAACCTCTAAAGTTCAACTCTTACCAGACACTCGGGGTGCTCCCTTGATATCGTTTTGGTAAATCAAATTTTTCCATTTCTTGAGTTAGTTGTTTTTCCTTGAAATAATATCTCTTCTCGGTAGAACCTACGGCACACCTTTCTTTGGTAAAAGTCCTTTCAATGCGCTTCAGTAAGTTTGTTGCAGTCCTCTTAGATATCTGAAAAACAGCACACAGAGTCGAATGATCTTGCAAACCTTCACGCGTAATAAATTAATCTCGCGATAAAGTTCTTCACTTATCACTTAAATCTTACACACTTACAATAGATAGAGCCATAAGTAAAATTATTTAAAACAAAAAAATGCAACAATTATCACAGGTTAGTAGAGAACTTCCAGAAATTCCTCCTGCCTCCAATGTTATTTCTGTACGACGGAATAAGTCCAATAAACTATTACGACGTCATGCAGAAAGATGTTTTGATAAAAATTTAAAATTATGTAGAAAAATACTTTAGGCACTTTGAATTGGCATTGACATTAGTCGGCTAAGTGCACGCATATTCAGCTTATTTGATACCTAGTTGATTCTTCTCTGAAGAATGAATGAATGTACCAAATGAAAGCCACTAAATGTTTTTAAACAAATTCTATCTGAAGTACTTCATACTTTTTAAGAAAAATTAAATTATTAGTTATCCCAGCCCTGAGACTTTTTGCTAAAAAAATAGTTCCAATTAGCATATTCAGCACGCTGCCAGCTGATGTGTACTACTGTCATCAAGTGTAACGTCGTCCTAAAATGTCAGTGTTGGTCGCATTAAAAATTCGTATTACAAGTTTTTATTAAATTACCTTCCAAAATGGATTTAACACCTATTTTTAAGGCTAGTGTTATGACAGTAAAGTTAAAAAAGAAAAATTTACCAGTGCCCAACAAAAATCGAATTCTACAAAAGCAACCACGGGATGAGTTTGCGAAGGAAGCAAAGGATGTCTGCAATAAAATTACTCAACTTAAAAATATCCTACTAGAAAATCGAGCTGCATACATGAAATTCGCAGCACATCTTAAAAATTCGGCACAAATGACCGATGAACAAAGAGACATTATTGATAGGGAATCAGAGAAATTTGTGAATTTCTACACTCAACACATCGCACAAATGAGATCAGAGTGGAGGCACCGGAAATCCAAGAAACAACTAAATGAGCACATCGAGAATGTTTTTGAGATACTAACAAATTATCTAAAGACTGTGCAGAATATCCATTTGGAGCAAAAAAGATATAGAATGCAACATGAATTGGAGACGTACCGTTTACTAAAATTAGCTTCAGATAAGAAGAAAATTCCAGTTAGGCCGGCATCGGATCAGTCGGCAGTAA
The DNA here is from genome assembly GCA_006980735.1 of Dasypogon diadema. Lineage (NCBI taxonomy): Eukaryota > Metazoa > Arthropoda > Insecta > Diptera > Asilidae > Dasypogon > Dasypogon diadema. The sequence goes on from QYTT01081282.1 coordinate 40,725, forward strand.
CAAAGGCAGAAGAAATTGAAGTAGATGAAGATGAGCCGGATGAAATATTGGAGTATAAAAAGAGCATAGACATAGAATCGGATAAGAAAATCACATCGCAAAAGGTTGCCCTTGATGAAGATATACAAAAAACGCAACAGAACTACGAAGAAAATGAACTTAGTCCTGAAGATATTCAAGTTTTTGAATCTGAGAATGTACAGCTCTATCAAGAGCTTCAAGGATTATCCGAAGAAGTGGAACAAATAGAAAAGAATGTTGTGGACATTGCAAAACTGCAAGAAATATTCACCGAGAAGGTTTGCTAATGGTATTTAACCGTTTCTACAAAAAGTGTAACATTTTATTTTAGGTGGCTTTACAAAAACACGATATAGAACGTATTGCGAATGCGGTGGTCGGTGCTACTGAAAATGTTAAAGATGCCAACGAGCAAATTCAGCAGGCGATCCAAAGGAATGCCGGCCTACGTGTATGGGCCTTATTTTTCCTCCTAGTTATGTCCTTTAGTTTATTGTTTTTAGATTGGTATAATGACTAAGTAAAATATGACGAATATTACGAATGGATGTTATAAATTATTTCGTATGAATGTATATGGTTTTTCTTTTATTCAGTTGGAAGGATTCCCAAAATTTGGTGCTATTGAATTCCCCTGAATTCAATATTCAAATTCTTTTCTGCGCGTCCGGTTCACCACCTGTCTGGTCTATTTACTGACCGACTTTTGGCAATGTATATTTTTCTTGACTACGGCACAGCGTCGGATAGCAACACATTTGAGGCTTCTTGCAGTAACGGGGAGCTTTTACAAGGGAATTAGATAATCTGGCCGCAAATATGAACAAGTCTAAGTGGCCTGCTGACGTCCGGTAATTATCTTCAATTAAGAGCCTCAAATCTCCACAAAATTCAAGGATATTTTGTTTGGGTTAAATAGTTTTGAATTTTTTTAGTCGCGTACTACTCATTATCGCCAGTTACTCATTTAAGGACCGGGAATTAAAAAAGTTTGTTCATCACTTTTAAACATTTATTTCCTTGAAAACTGTGCACCTAACCTTACTTTTGCTAGATTACAGACAGCTGATTACATAATGTCACCTCAATTAGGCAATTATTTTCCTAAGCATTCTTATTGTTCAAAAACTGTCTTAAGAGCAAGTTCAGGTTGGTCATAGCCCATTTCCTCTGGAGTCAGTACGCCCAATTCATTCAAAGTGGGTCGAATCTCGTTCAATAGATATGGGTAAATTTCGGCTTTTTTGTCTCCGCACTTATCTTTGCAACCTTCTAGCCACCTTACAGCTAAAGCATAGTCGTTGACTCGCCGGCACGCCTTAAGAGCGGCGACAATGATTTTGGGATCAGGAACCAAATCCATGCCAAGGAGATCATTCATACCTTTACGAATTTCCCAGCCATCGATATCTTTACGATTGAAATAATCTTCATATCTTTTGTCGAATTGTTCATCAGTTTCACTGCTTCCATGAGCGGCACGAACCTGACCAATCGATGATACCCGGACACCATGGAGCCCCACTGAACTACGCAAAACTCCAGAGAATTTTGTTGCAACCGAACGTAACATGCTTGTATTCTAGAAGAATGACAAGTTTTAGTAATTATTATAAATGTAAGAAATGCACAGCTAATACAAGAATTGTTAGATAATACCTCTCCAAATGCAAAGACGTCAAGAAATTCACCAGACACTCGGTGAAAAATAGACCCGAACTACCTCTACATCCACATAGCAGTTACTTTGATATGCCAGTGTTTGACGCCATCTGTGGTACAATTTCATGTTTCAAATATTCACTTTTTTCGCAAAAAAAGTACACTAGGCACGGTGTGTACTTATTCGCATCACACCTATTTTCAAATTACAATCAATTGGAAGTAAATAGTGCGTAAATAAACGAATTTTTTGTACACTGTAGTTGCACTCAGCCTTGACCAAATTGCTACTAGAGAGCGTAATACGTTCGGGGCATTTACAAACAGCAACTTTCCTTAAATAATTACTGCAAATGATTTCATAAAACTTTCCGTTTTTTCTATTTTAAAATACAACATAAATTTTTGCAGCCTTCTTTAAAAAATAAGTTTTATTTCCGCAATAATCAACCTAGAAAGTAGAAATCCGACAGATGGCATTAAAATAACCTTAAATGACATTCGACCAAATCGATATCCATACATTTGAGTTTATTTGTGGGAAAATAAAAAAATCCTCTACAATTTTGATAATTTCGCTGATAGGTTCGGGTGTCAACTCTGTAGAATTCAAAATAATCGAGTTTTTGAGCCCTTATTAAATATAATAACAAGAATGTCACCCGGCGTTGGGTAAGTTACTAAAATGTGTTTCGTAAAATCATAATTGAAATAGATGAGTAACAATGATTGGGCAAGAAAAGTTCTTTGGAAATTTGACAGGCTGTGTCGGCGCGTGCTTCCCGGCGTCCATCTTAAATCGATATTTAACTTTTGATACTGTTTGTAAGGCAATTGGAATTTTCTTTAATTGTTCAGTTCGCGCTGTGCGAGCACATCGAATAATTAATTGGGGGGGTAATTGGAATTTGAGAACAAAAGAAAGGTTATACGCGGTTGGGAGTTTCTCGAATGTCTCAGCGCGGATGGGTTTCCAGATACAAATTTCCTTAAATATGTTAGTGCTGCCAGTGCCAGCTTATTGGGAATGTTGCGTTGGTAATTATGTGATTTCAGAAGGCGTATTTGATTATGTTTAGGACAATTCGTATGATTCCATCGCATTTTTCGCTTTATCTTTCGAGGTTAAAACCCCCCATTTCGACTCAATTACCACGTTTGTGTGCGGATCTATAACCTAAGAAAGATTGTCATCTTGATCGTCGTATCCGCAGAACAACAACAAAAACAAGGAATTCGGAACTTTTTCCGTTCGGTACGGACAGACAGGCTGATAAACCGGTTTATTCCGATTAGAATCTTGCCGCGATGAAATGTTCTCTCATTGTTAAAAATTGTTAAAATATTCTAAAAGAAAATAGCTCTGTTCGCGAGGCAAATAAGAAACCCTTCGTTTGTGAATCGGCCACGCTGGTCTTTGGGACTTTTTAAAACTTTTCTATATTAATACGATAAAGGTACACTACCTAATTTGAAATTCCCAGATCGTGAGGTCTCCTTGTTAAAAATGCATAATTCAATTTTAAATTTTTAAACTTATATGTACAGACATACTATTTTCGAGATTTTTTTTCCTAGAACGCCCAGTCCAATTTCTTATGCGTTCACGGAAAAAATATACTCATAATTTGACCTTGGGTTATCTCAGAGCCATAGTGCAGGTTGAGGGTTAATTATTTATAATCTTACCAGTTTTTATTATGCCGTAAATGTAAAAACATCCAAGGTTTTGACTTGAAAAATTCGCAGCTCCCAAACAAAGAGTAGCAGGTGAAGTGAGTAAGCACTCATTAAAAGCCACTACTGTTCTCTACGATATTACTTTAGACCTTTAAGTCATGTAGACTTTTTAAAATTCAATTAAAAAATACACTTTAGCATTTTTAGTATCGGATTTTGTCTTTGCTCTTATTTTTCGTCTAAGTAAAGTCAAACTAAATGCTTTCCAACTTAATGGTATTTACGTTGCATTAACTTTCGTCCTTCCATGAGAAAATTTAGAACTCAATAAGAAATTGCATATAATTTAAATATTTTTAATGTTTTCCATCTAATGGTCTCTTGGTGAGGTTGGATTAAAAAATTTCATGAAGACCACTTTTAATTAGAAGGTGAAAATAGTCGTGACTGTGTACCCAATTTTGATTTAGTATTAAATTGTTCTCAGAAAATCACTTCCAATCATTTAGGATCATTTGATAAGGTTCAAATCCTTGGAAACTAGGAGCCATACGAAACAAGCCAAGCCAATCTTAATTAGAGTAATCAAAGAGTTGCCACTTGCAAACCTCTCTTGTTAAAACTATTCATCACTTTTGGAACAAATTATGGTTGGTGATAAATGGTTAGCTAGGCCCCGAAACCATCACCAAAGGCAGACTTTCACCTTAGAAAAGTGGCAACCAAACGATCATTAGCCATGTATATTGTCAACAAAGTTTTAAGGTAAATGGAAGCCGTACTGATGAATCCAAAGGGTGTATTCCTACAGGTTGACAATAAGCGTCAACATTGCTACACGAAACACTGTAACACTAGGAAAATTAGGCCATTTGGATTGGGATGTTCTGGTTCACTCTCCGCACTCCTCAAATATCGACCCTTTTAACAACGTTGACTGCCGCAATTAGTATAAAAGCTTTCGTGAGAGAACTTCGTGTTAAAATGCCTTTGTCGTGAGAGAGCTTTTAAATGCTAGTCAACGTGTTAATTATTACAGAGCACTCTTCAGATTTTTTGTTTGCTACTCTTTTTCACTGGAATCACAGATCTGCTCTGCTTGAAGCAGCGTCGCCGGACAGGGCTGTTCTATTATTTCGACTATTTGTCAACACTGCCTATTGTTTGAATTGCGTTGTAAAGAAAATAAAATCAATTAATTAGACTCTAAGGTGTTCTTATTCTTATGTTCGTTGAATAATATTCATGTTTTTTTTTTTTATTTCAACACATTCAAAATTATTTTATTTTCTAGAGTACCTCCACCAGTTTCATGGGCACAGCGAAGTGATCTTCTTTACGTGATAATTAACGTTGAGTGTAAAGATGTTGAATATAAGTAAGTTTTATACAATTAGTGCAAGCTTCTTACTGAATGCTGTTTTTATTATTATATTAATAGATTTACAGAAGATAGCATGTATTTTAAAGGAACGTCTGTAGTCGAAAATAAATTGCATGAGGTAACACTTAATTTCCTACACAAAATAAATCCTGATAAAGTAACGAGTAAGAACATCGCTCGATGTTTGGAATTCACCATTTATAAAGTACGTTCCTTAATTAAATGAAAATATAAGCATTATGTTCTATATAAAAAAAATTTTTTAGGCAGAATCAGGTCCATATTGGCCGACACTCACAAATGACAAGAAAAAACCACCATTCTTAAAAGTAGATTTTAATAAATGGCGTGATGAAGGTTCAGATGGTGAGCAAGGTAAAATTTAAGAAAACAAAAATGTTTTATATACATTACAACTAAAATCATACATACACAATTTTTACAGAGTCGGATCCAAATAATATGTATAACTTGTTTAAAGGAATGGTAGGGGAAGGTGATTCAAAACCATCATTCGATGATTTTGATGATGACCAGGAAGACTCTGATGATGAAAATATTCCACAGTTATCTTCAGAGAAAGAATCAGAAAAAGATGAAAAAGAGGAGAAAGAGAATTAATTTAAAAACTAAATAATAATAATTATTATTATATATATTTAAAATGCAGAAGATTATGCAGAACAAAACTCAAAAACCTCTCAAAGCATTCTAATCCAAAGTATGAAGCAGCCTTGTTATTTGTAGATCCCAGATAATTCGATTTTTTTCCACTTTTTCATCTTTTAACTTTACAAAACTGGTAACTGTGTTTTAATAATTTATATATTAAAACTCGATAGCCAAATTAAAAATTTTTTTAAACTGGGTTTACTGGCTGATTCCAATAAAAAAAATGTGTTAAAACAGGAATTATTATAACAGATTTTTGTAAAGCAGTTTTGTTTCTAGAACAAAATGAGAAAATGTGTTTCTTTGGAAAAATATAAATATGTATCGGTTTTCTATGAACTTTCTTTTTGAGCTAAAAATAATTGTGTTTTATATTCCATATGATAATAATGTGATAGAACAACAGTAACAGTAACCAACTTGATTCGTTGTGTAAAACTTGATTTTCATCGTCGTGGTGTTTGGAGGATTACGGACAAAGTGAATCAAATGCTTCCTTTCTGTGTTAAAGGACTACAGAGAAAATGATTCGTTTTCGCCTATGTTTGACTCACTATTTGGGCACAGGTTCGATCCCATGTAAATCCAATATGTAAAAGAAAGGATGAAACAGTGTTTCAGCTTTCAAAAGCTGTGGACAACAAAGCATCTTGGTGCCGTTGAGTTTATTTCCCCCAAATCCAATCTCAGTCGACGTTAAGTCGTATCATCCCGCTCCGTTGTCCAGGACTCTGTCCTCTCTGCGCCGAGTCCTTAGCATGGCTTAATGCTGCGTCTCTTCTTTCGGGGGTTTTACCTTTCAGGGGGGAAATAGCTTTTTTAAATATTCCCTGAAGTCGTGAAATTTTTTCGTTGGATTTTGTTGTTGACTGGAAGTTTTAGTGTCTCGTCCTCATATGTCTTCAACGTTGTGGATTTTTCAAACAACATCTCTTGGAAAAATTCCGAACTTTGGAACAGTTTCAAAACTTTCTTTTAGATGGCGCTTAGACATACTAGATTCCAGCATCCGATTTTATTTTAGTTCGAAACGGATAATTTTAGCACGTGTAAACCAGTTTTCTAGTACGAAAATTGGATTGCAAAATACTAGAAAAATAGCCAGATTGAATTTGATGAAACATATAATAAAAACAGAAAAAATTTGTAGCAAATGGAAAAACAACATGGTTTGTTTACGTTTGATTATGGAAGATGGCAGCACAGGAGTATTTTGCTATGCGGAAGTATTTTCGAAGAAGAAGAAGAACTAATGTAACTGTCAAAAAAGATTTTGGAAGTTCAAGAGTTGTTTGTGGTTTTAGTTTGTGAGTTGTGAGAAGTTTATTAGTTTATTGTAAAAGATGATTCGCTTAATGTTATTTCAAATTTGTGTGTGATTTTTCTGAGTAATTTTGAGTGATATAAATTTCTTGACATTTTTCAATATTTTAAAATACGAGAAAAATTGATTTATTGAGAGATTCTCGGCTTTAGGAGTTTTTGTAATTTTACAAATAATTATTCATTCATGACATTTTTATTACAATCATATTCCTGTAAAATCCACTTTCGTGAATTTTTATCAGGGGATTTCATAAAAAATTATTATTTAACGGTTAATTTAAAAATGACTGGAAGTCTTGGAATAATCATATGTTCCATCGGAATTTCAGCTGTGACATTCCTGAAAATGTTTTATTACCAGATGTTAGGAATTTCTAATGCACTAATGCGACAAACTAATTAATAGCAGCAATTAATACATCTGATAATTTTTACAAAATATTAAACCCATTTCTCAAGATTTTGAAAATATATTTTTGCCCCTCGACTAAAGACTAAATGATAATTTTTGAAAAATTCTCACGGTTAATCACTAGCTAGTTGCCTGCTGGCATCACTAAATTACGAAGAAGGAGAAGAGAAAATTTTATTGGAAATGGACGTCGTTCATTTGCGGAAAGTCTGTGAGATTTAAAGGAGTTATATCGGGTGTGTACAAAATTTTACTTCATAATTTATAAACATTATTTTGTACTTCCTTGAGTAGATTGCTGTAAAGTGTTTTATTAAATGTGAAAAGTGCAGGACAGTGTTTTTCGGGATTAGAAAAGGTGAGTGCCAGTCCCTTGTACATCGATTTCAGCTGGCTTTGTAGTGTAGCAAGAGGGAAAAAAAACAGTTTACTGCGGTATTGGATTCGTAATCAGAGACCGTTACAGATGAGAAATATAATTCTTGTGTTGCTTTATAACTTGATAAGTGGAATAACTAAGAAAGAGGCGGCATTCCGTGAGTTGTTTGCTTCTATCCATGAAACAAATTTCTTGCCTCGGAATGCACTTCGCCACATTCATCCATACCTACTGAACCCAAAAATAACGCAGAACTTCATTTTCTAGGTGAGAACGTTCACGTCTTTATTTTATCTTTTTTTTTATTGCTGTTAGCTGTAGCTCTAGTTAGCCACAGGGCATTCCTTGCCGTCTGCTGCAGTGCTGCTTTTATTAGATTCACTGCACACGGCATCAAGAGCTCCCATCATGACATGAATAGGGCTGAAGATGTCGTGTGTTTGTTCTGAAATCATAATTTATTAACCATTTATTATAGTTTTCACAGCATTAATGTTTTTACGTTTGTTACGCAAAAAAAAAATTGTGGGAAAATGTATCGAGGAAGACGGAAAATCGATGGGGAAATGTCAAAGCAATGCGCATCCCCCCGTCATGAAGATGAGCTTTGTTTTTATTGCACACCCTCATTCCATTTCACCCTTGAAATACAGCAATAAAGTCTTGACAGATTGTTTTGACGAAAGCACTGATGATTTCATAAATATTTTCCGATTCAGTCACTGCTCTAAGTTCATTTCACCAGAAGGAACTCTTGGTTTTCTCCAGGTGGGTAGAATTAGTGGTTGGTTTCGATGGTTTTTGTGGAATCACGACATAATTTCCTACTTTGTGGAAAATTATGTGTAATTGGCAGGAAATTGATGGACCCCTACACAACAGTCGCAAATGGTTCGTTTGGATAGAAAATATGTTGTAAATAAATTGAAAAGTGGATTTGAAACTGATTTTGAATTATATAACGCTATTTCTCTGTTAGTTTGAATTGATTTTCATTATTCGTGGTTTAATCTGTGAATCAAGGGGGTTTATAATAAAATGAAATTGATAGGGTTTCCTTTGAAATATTCAATTGTAAACTGCTGCTGTGTATGAATGTTTCTAAGCCATTGGAAAAGATGTTTTTGAATTAATTACTGTTAATATCTTTTTAATCACTAGAAATGTCAAAAGTAGTTTTAAAGCACTGCATACAAAAGTTATACCTATGTCTGAATTGCTCTTCAAATGGTGTATTTCCGAGTATCACAGCTATAGACTTTATTTGAAGACACGCAAAAAATAATACCACAAATTTCAAGTACAAGGTATCTATCAAAGCTTAAGGCTAGACGTGTTTTCTTTACAACCTTATAAAATTAAATAAAAGGGATATCCAGGATTCATCATTTTCTTGATATATTAAATAAGCAATTGACGATCTCAATGCAAGAATCAAATATCCCAGTTTCAATGAATTTTGGGGAACAAGGAAAATCTTAATAAAACCGTTTGTTATAATAGACATAGGCAAATAAAGAATCTTTTTTTTTTATTGATTCTAGATCAAAACCTTATCTTCACTAAAATTTGAGATATTTTGTTCTTGCATTGGTGTCATCAACTCACAGAGCCAGTCAAAAAATTACTGAGCACTTAGTATTTGTAATAAATTATAGGATTAGGCATGTAAATGCTTACAAAGAGAAAGATTTTGATGGAAGAATTTAAAGGTAAGTAATGGTACTTTATTAATTTTTATTGCATACACTTTGTATTCAACTACAGCAATTTCTTAAAAATGCAAAATTCTAAGAAAATTAACATCTGTATAATTTCTTTTGCAGCCTGCAATGACACTCATTTTCCTTTTCTTTGGCATTATACCTATTTTATTCCTTATTTAAATTTAGCCTTATAATCATCAATAGATACGTTAGCACCATAAAAATCTGATATAACAATCATTGCGTCCTGTTGAGAAAAGGGAAATCTTTCAGTAAAATATAACCGGAAGGGTGTAAACGATCATGATGAGAAATTCTGCAAAATATAATTTAGAAGTGGATAACGTATGGTCTCAAAATTGGTATAAGCATCATTTTTACTAAGGAAAACAACACTATAATTGGTTGCAAGATTTGTGATTTGTCAACGAGTAGCTTTCTACAAATGCTGGATAATCTGCTTACTGCCCTGAAAAAAATATTTACTGACAGGAGAAGGGTTTTTGATGTCAGGAAAATATCTTAATGAAACATTATAATAACTTTTAGAGCATATTTCCATATAAACAAAATTCTTATCCAGTCCGGTCTAAACTCCATTGTTTTTTCACCCCAATTTTACATAGACATTCCTCATTTTTTATATTAAGGGAGAAAGTGAATTTGACTAAATTTATGGCTGCCATAAGTAAAAATTCCTGAAACATTTGCAGTAATGAAATTGATAAAATTAACAATAAAATAAAATATATGATTAATGGATCCACATTTTATCGATTTTCAATTGACAAAAAGCTTATACAATGATTGTTGTCACTTAAATCTGACCGTGTGTTGGGCCCTTAGGAATATTCTTTTCCTATTTTTCAAATATTACTTTTACTTTTCAATACTCCTTTGTTTCTGATATACTTTTCTTCCAATAATGTTCTATTGCAGACAATAGCACTGCATTACAACAACGCAATGAAATATATACGTACCGTGGTTCTCATATAACATCAGCATCAATAATCAAAGTGCTAACATTTATTGAAACTTTTCTTTCCATGCACTCAATTGTGTGAGAGTTGTTATCGATTAAACTCACACAGCAGTTTTTATTTTTAAAATCTTTGATGCAATGCAGAACACATAAAAGGTAACAAAATTTGTGACAAAAGAAGGCAAAAGCAAGCGAAGATCGTCTTAATATTGTATCCGTTGATTCCTCCTCGTCGTAATTAACATTAAAGAAGTGGGCGGGACAGTTTTTCTTTTAGGAATATAATTTAATAAAAAACAGTAAACGTATAAAAGCACATCTGCAGAAGTTATTACTATCGAGACTTAATTTATGTAAATTGAAGCATGCTAAGAAGAGTAAAAATAAAATAAATAACAGTAAGGTCAATGATCTTTTTAAAAGTTTTTTGTGGTTCAACAAAAACGTGTTTCAATCAGTGTTGTACTGGAGAAAAAAGTAATGGAATCTACTAGTAGCGTGAGTCTGTAAAATTGCATCATTACGATCGAGATGTACTTATGGCTTGCGTAAGTGCATCTCGTAAGCAAAGAAATATTTCGATAGCTGCTAAACACAAGCTTATTGCCCCCCTTATGAATGGCAATTGCAATGATGAAGTGCTCTACCAAAGATCTAGTCTACTATTTCTTATCCAGTGCACTGGGAATGTTACACATAATTTCATTTGATGCAAGTGGGCTCTGCAACCTTTGACATCCTTCTTCTATAGACTGTATATTGCTGAAAATTATACTGAAAAGTGCAATGCCCACTCATTGAGAATACTTTTTGTACTTTTCATTAAGTTTTCGTTTACAAATTATGGCATTTAATGTTGTATCATCCAAACAAAGAAAGACACTGTATCTGATTAATTTCTTCCAAATTTCTCAACCACTCATCCATTATTTTTCTCTTTATGTATTTGGAAGTTCGTGGTCATTTTACACGTTCAACATTCTTCGTCACATCATAATTTTTATAAAGGGAATAATGATCCTGGGGAAATGTCATGGAAATCGAAACGAGTTCAACTCGAAATTTTCCTGAAATCGCCTAATGACTCTCTTCGATCAAGACGTCACGTTAGTGGAAGATTGATAATCGGGTTCGGATGTGAACCCGGACCTCATGATCTAAGCCAAAAGCCATTGGGCTATCCAAATTGAATCGCTGATGTATTGAAAATCTCTTGCATGTTAATGGATTAAAAAAACGTACATTAATCTTCAATACATACAGAACATACGTCCTTGCTCTCTCAAAGTGAAATGAAATGAAAAATTACTATACTTTGTTATTGCAGAGCTTTGGAAATCATGTGGATACCTTTTATGTTGTTATTATAAGGATAAACTCTCCGTAATTTTTTTTGTTATTGAGAAATCCAGCTCTGAATTGTGAATATCTTAGATACTGTCTTAGTTTTGTATGATTTCTTTCCCTCTTCATTCTGTTTCCGCTTTACAACAAATTGTACACTTCTGTGGTTTTAATGTGCTACACAAGTGTCTTCGTGTGAAAAAATATCCTTAAATCTGTTTGAGTTCTTTTTCAGCCGGTAAATTTTAGAAGTGATCTCTTCAGAAGACAAACGTGGAGTTCATATCCTTGTACATAAGTTGCCAATAACAACAACACTGATCCTCTTATAGTATACTACAATTAGCAATTGCTCTGCTGGTGGTACAAAGATACTTGTCTGCAGGGCAATCCATTGGGAGTGGTAATTTGAAGGAAAATTACACAGTAAGGGTTTCTTTCCCTCTCCCTTGCCTCAACTAAAGGGAATATAAATTTAGTGTGAAGGGATAAATTATTGTTGGAGCGGAATCTTGAAAGTAACTTTAAATATGGGAAGTCTTGTATGAGCCGCGCTGGTAACTGGCGAGAATATGTTTAAAATCGTAAACTCTGGAGGAACACTTTCTATGTGGTGCCTACAATCCTAGTAGGGTCGTCATAGAGCAAGAAATATACTTGGGTACTGATATTTAATTTGAAAAGATATCTCTTTAAAATTAAAGAATATTTCTTTAGGTTAGAATATCTTATAACAAAATTTCCTACTTCTATTTAGTGATTTTGCAAGATCAAGTGAAATTATTTCTCTTGTCGTGTCAAATAGGCTCCATTAATAAATTCTAATATTTAGCTTTCTCTACTTTTTCGTATCTAAAGTTTGTCATCTAAATAAATAATTTTGGTCCAAAAATTTGGAATTACATCACAACATAGAATTTTTTTATGGAGTTAAACAACTTAAAATTTGCAGTAATCATTGTAAAGTATTACACATCGCCACAGAAAAAGCTCTTTTTTATTCTCAAGTTAAAGCAGAAACATTTTCTTTAATTATGCGCATATATATTAGCTTACCTGATATTACTCTTATATAGACATGACCATTTAAAGAAAGACAAGAGCGTATGCGCGAGTAGGTCGCAATGCGGCGCACTTTTTATTTTTGCTTGTAAACATTTTCTTGGTGTCTTACTAAGAAAAGAAAGCAAGTACGGCAAATAAAATTTGCCGGCTTTCATTTTATTGATCTTCTTAATTTATTAAAGAGGTGTTACTTGGATATTAATTCTGTTGTGCAATTTGGTTAGATGTGTGGGTATTGTAAGGTGGGGTGTAATTAAGCATATATATAATAAAATGGAGTAATTTGTATGATTGATTTTCTAGAAGAAATTAATTATATTTTCGCATTTATTATCTCGTGCGATTGATTGCTTTTATTGGCCCTGAGACAACGATAGTTATTTAAAGTATACGAATCCAAGCCCTCTTACATCTAATAAGCTCATTCTAAATAATGAAAGCACATTTTTTTTTATTATCGTTTACTTGTGTCCCAATAGATCAAGGTCAATAATGCAGATTTTTTTTACCCAATACCTAAAACAATAGTCCAATTAAAATTTAGCAAGAAAAACGGATGTGTGCATCTTTTGTTTAAAAATAGAGAATGATTTTAAAATAGCGATTAATAAGTGCTTCAAGAAGACCATAAAATTGAGAACAAGTCATCTGTGAAAATTGTTTGTCAATTGGCATGCTTTTTAAAGCAGAAAGTTTATCTTACCTATTTATCTGTCTGGTCTTTATACTTTGTATTTTGATAGTTAAATTATTATTTTCTTTTTGCAAACACACAACTCATTTAACGGACAGACTAGCCGATATGGTCTCGGTTTACGAACACATAATTGTCATGTAAATTAAATACAAAATAAATTGACCGAGGCATTTGAAAATCAAAATCAAATGATTATGTTCACTTTTCTTTCAGACGTGATCAGGGTAACCACGTAAAGGACAGTCACATAATGGAGGAAGAGTCAGAGTATAAGAAACTTCCAGTGGACGATAAATGTGTCCACAAGCTATGGAAGGCACGTGTTGAGGGTTACGAAGAAGCTGCAAAAATCTTCCGTGAAATTGACGATGAAAAATCTCCAGAATGGAATAAGTTTTTGGGTTTAATCAAAAAGTTCGTCATTGATTCAAATGCTGTAGCTCAAGAAAAGGGCCTGGAAGCTACACTGATTTTTGTGGAAAATTCTGCAAATGCTGGCAAAACTGTAGGAGAAGTGATGACTGGAATTGTTCAAAAGTGTATTGCTGCACCTAAGGCAAAGACCAAAGAACTTGCGGTGCAAGTAACATTGATGTATATTGAAATAGAAAAGCAAGAAGCTGTAATGGAAGAATTAATTAAAGGCATGGAACATAAAAACCCCAAGATCGTTGCTGCATGCACATCAGCTGTTACACTTGCATTGCATGAATTTGGAAGCAAAGTTATTAACGTGAAACCATTAATTAAAAAATTGGCTCCACTAATGAGTGATCGCGATAAAACCGTCAGAGATGAGGGAAAAGCATTGGCAATTGAAATTTACAGGTTTGTATTTTTTATTATATATATGTAATTGATGTAAAATAATAAAAGTGTGTGTCTAAAGATGGATAGGTGCAGCAATGAAACCACAAATAGCTTCTTTACCTGCTGTACTTGTGACTGAACTGGAAAATGAATTTGATAAGCTGAAAGGGGAGAAGGTAGAACCGACAAGGTATGTAGATGGTAATCTAGTTTGTTCACCTGTTTTATTATATTTTAATTTGCAGATATTTAAAATCTCAACAAGAGAAACGTCAAGCTTTATGTGCTGCATCATCGGACGATGTAGATGGTGTAGATGGTAATGAAATGGTTGTGGATTAATTTTTTTTACATATATGTTTGTTATGTTGTGTAAATGTGTCATACATCTTGGACATAATCGAATTGATGTTTCCCTGTCCCCCATAATCCTTTAAAATTAAGATCTTAATTCATATTCATTAAAAATAATTGTATTGCCATTTAGCTAATATTTTCTTTAATATGCCGGCATATTGTATTTGTACTGTACTTCCCAGTGTATATTCTTGGGTTTTTAATTGCATCAATATTTCAGCTTTGCTTTATTTGCTTTTATATATTGATCCTAAAATTCGCAATCTTTACAATGTGCGCAAAAATTTCTTATACTATTTTCTGAAATAAAATATATTTTACTATGCTATTTCTATGCACAATCTAGAGTACTCGTGCAGGTACTGTTACTGTTGGTCGCTTCATCATTTCCTAGTGACTGTTGCTTATCTTGAAATCTTCTAAGCCATTTAAAAATAATTGAGGAGTTGTGTGTGATTTGCGTAAAGCGACTCACGTTGTTATTGCATGCAAGCCCCTCAATTGCTTATTTCCGTTCATAATCCGAAAAGTATGTTCTTGAAATTATGTTCTGCTAATCATTTCTTGGTTTTAACTGAAATAAGTCTTGTTAAATTTTAACCAGACTTGTAACAAATTCTTGCTATGTATATTTAAGAGTAGCTTGCTTCATAAAAACATAGCGCCGTATTATGAAAGTCGAAATTAACAATATTTTACCTAGCAAATGTAATTTAAAAATGTATCTTGATTAGAAAGTTGATTCGTTTTCGTCTCTCATAATACGGCACATTTAGTCTGGGAACTTTTTGTGCACTCTTCATTTTTGGGAAATTTCGTTCCATGCAAATTTATTAACCTCTTATTGGTTTAAAATATATTTTTGGAGAGTTCCATTAATTTTTCTGGAACTTTTGTTGATGCATGTAATGATAAAAATAATTACTTACCTTTGCAGATGAGGAACAAGGAGAAACTGAGGAAATTGACCCTTTAGATCTCATAGATCCTGTAGATATTCTTTCAAAGCTTCCAAAGGACTTTTACGAAAAATTGGAAGCAAAGCAGTGGAAAGAACGAAAAGAATCCCTAGAGGCTCTTGAAAAATTACTTGAAAATCCAAAACTAGAGAATGGAGACTACGGAGATTTAGTTAGGGCATTAAAAAAAGTTTTAACCAAAGACACAAACGTGTTACTAGTTGCAATGGCTGGCAAAAGTTTGGCGGCATTAGCAAAAGGTTTAGGAAAAAAATTCTCCATCTATGCTGGTGTAGGTTCCCTGAGTATAGTTTTCAGTTTTCCAAATATATAAGATAAATTTTCACAGGCGTGTGTTCCTGCAGTATTTGAAAAATTTAAAGAAAAGAAATCGAACGTGGTAACTGCCCTTCGTGACGCAATTGACGCTATTTATCCATCAACAACACTTGAGGCAATTCAGGAAGATATCGTGGAAGCTTTGAACAATAAAAACCCCAGTATTAAAGCAGAAGTTGCATCATTTCTTGCAAGAGCGTTTACGAAAACCTTGCCAACAGCATTAAATAAAAAGTTATTGAAATTATTGGTAACATCAATTTTGAAGACTTTAAATGAATCAGATCCAACAGTTCGTGATGCTTCAGCAGAAGCATTGGGTACGTTGTTGAAATTGATGGGTGAAAAAACGGTTGGATGTTACTTGACGGATGTAGATAGTTTAAAGATGGCAAAAATAAAAGAATGCCAAGAGAAGGCTGTAATTACAGTAAAGATCCCCGGCGCTAAAAAGGAGAGACCAGCTACTGCTCCAGTCAAGCAACCTCAACAAGTTGCTGCACCAAAAGGAGGATCAATAGAACCAAAACCGGTAACAAGGCCCGCAACAGCAGGCCTTAAGAGACCAGCTGTTAAGAAATCTAGTCCGCCTGGCGGCGGAGCTCCATTGTCAAAGTCGGCGAGTACAAATAAAGTAGTTGTTACTGAAAAGGAATTAACACCTGAAGAAGTAGCGTGTCGTGCAGAAGAAATATTGCCTGCAACAGTGCTTTCTGGGCTGTCGGACTCAAATTGGAAAACAAGACTTGCAGCAGTCGAAGGCTTTGTGGGTACTATCAACGATATAGACCCAAAGACTACAAATATATCACAAGTATTAATTCGAACACTTAGCGGCAGAAAACCAGGCTTAAAGGTATTCTTCTCACTAGGCATTGTTTGTTTACGTTACTAATATTTTTTATTTTATAGGAAACCAATTTTCAAGTATTAAAAATAAAACTAGACATAGTTAAGCTCATTGCCGAAAAATGTACCGTTTCAACGGTGACTGCTGATTTTGTAGTAACAGAGGTTACAGAAAAATTGGGTGACGCAAAGAATAGTAGTATTGCAGCACAAACGTTAACAGCTCTTGCTGAGGCAACAAAATTAGAATTCATTGTATCACGTGTTATGACGTTTGCCTTTGATCAAAAATCTCCAAAAGTTCAGTCAGAAGCACTTAACTGGGTCAGTTCAGCTATTAAAGAGTTTGGATTTCAAGTAATTATTTCGGTTTTATTCTGTTTCTTTTGCTTCTAGTTTATGCATTTTAGATTAATCCAAAATTGCTCATTGACGATGTCAAAAAAGCAGTCCAAAGCAACAATCCGACTGTGAGAAGTGCAGCAATATCCTTACTAGGTGAGATATTAAAGTGTTCGTATCTGCGACTATGTGCGCTAAAATATTTACTACAGTTACAGATTGTGAAAATTTATAATAATTTGCAAAGTTCTTGACATTAATTTCTTTTCCTTTAAATTCATATGCATTCCAGGAACGATGTCTATGTATATGGGAAACAATCTTATAATATTTTTCGATAACGAAAAGCCAGCATTGAAGCAGCAAATTCAAGCAGAAATAGATAAAAATGTCGGTCAAAAACCACCAGCTCCGGTAAGAGGAGTTAAAAAGAGTGCTAGCAGCGTGTCAGTAAATAACGAAGATGAGTATGTTAAGTTATTATTTTCAGAGAAAATATTGAATATTGAAGCTTTTTGCATTGTAGCGATGGAGGAGGAGGTGATGATAATGTTGCAGAAATAAATGTGGCTGATTTAATACCAAGAGTAGATATTTCATCTCAAATAACCGAGTCATTGTTGGCTGAAATTTCAGACAAAAATTGGAAAGTACGCAATGAAGGATTGACAAAACTTCAAGGTTGAGTTGCTTCTATTGTCTTATAAACCTTATTCTTAAATAATTTCCATATTTAGCAATTCTGAATGAAGTGAAAATGATAAAACCTTCAATTGGTGATCTCCCACAAGCTTTGGCTCTTAGATTAGTTGATAGCAACGCGAAAATAGCACAAACTGCATTTGCTATTTGTGAACAACTCGCCACAGCAATAGGCCCAGCATGTAAAACTCATGTGCGGACTCTCTTTCCTGGATTTTTACATGGTTTGGGTGACAATAAGGTATTCATACGGTCCGCATCTCTCACTTGCATTAACGTTTGGGGAGAACAATGCGGCTACAAAGAGTTTTTCGATGGTGAAATGATTGCGGATTCACTTAAAACTGGAAGTCCTGCCTTGAAAACGGAACTTTGGGGATGGTTAGCGGAAAAATTGCCAAACATCCCCGTAAAGTCGATACCTAAGGAAGAGCTTGTATCTATGCTTCCTCATTTATATGCAAACATTGCTGACAGAAATGCAGATGTTAGAAAAAATGCTAACGAAGCAGTACTCGGTATAATGATTCACTTAGGATACGAGGCTATGTTGAAGGCTCTAGACAAACAGAAGCCAGCATCAAAAAAAGACATTCAGGCGGCTCTTGACAAAGCACGTCCTAATCTTCCTGTGAAACCTTTACCTAAGGGTAAACAACAAGCACCAATTGTTGAAGACACAAAACCCATTAAAGTGGTATCAGGACGAGCGGCCAAAGCTCAACAACAAAATCAAAAGGCTGTAGAAAAACCATCTTCATCGCGGAAGAAAGAGGAAGAAGTAGATACTTCTCCGCTTTTAGCTGTGAATAATACGAAAAGTCAGAGGCTGATTGATGAACAAAAGTTGAGGGTTCTGAAATGGACTTTCACAACACCCAGAGAGGAATTTACAGAACTTTTACGAGAACAAATGACTGTTGCGAGTGTTAATAAGGGTTTAATGGCTAACATGTTCCATGACGATTTTAGGTATGTTCAATTACTTTGACGATAATCTTTTGTGAAAATATTCGATTTCACGTCTTTTTAGATATCACTTGAAAGTGATTGACTCATTAATCGAAGATTTACCAAGCAATAGCAAAGCATTGATATGTAATTTAGATCTAATCCTGAAATGGATATCGCTTCGATTTTATGATACGAACCCTTCAGTGTTGCTGAAAGGTCTCGAGTATTTGAATATGGTGTTTCAGATGTTGGTGGAAAATGAGTACATTCTAGCGGAAAACGAAGGCAGTTCCTTCATACCTCATCTTTTGATTAAGGTATATTACAATAACATAAATCTAGCAATAATATCAGTGAAATTATTATTATGTAGATTGGAGATCCAAAGGACACAGTGAGAAATGGCGTAAGGACTTTACTGCGGCAGATTTGTTTAGTTTATCCTTTCGCTAAAGTATTTGTTTATATAATGGAAGGTCTCAAATCGAAAAATGCTCGTCAGAGAACAGAATGTTTGGATGAGTTAGGTTATTTGATTGAGACATATGGTTTGTCGGTTTGTCAACCTACACCACAAACAGCCCTAAAAGAAATCGCTAGACATATCTCTGACCGTGACAATTCTGTTCGAAATGCAGCTCTCAATTGTGTAGTGCAAGCTTACTTTTTGGCTGGCGATAGAGTTTATAAACTTATTGGACAGCTTAGTGAGAAGGATCTGTCTATGTTAGATGAAAGAATTAAAAGAGCTAAAAAGACGAAGAAAACAACTACACCTCCTGTTGCTGTTGCAGTTGCAGTTTCTAAAGTAACATCCACCACAACTGAGACTATTGAAATTGAAGAAGCTACTAATGATGAATTACCACCTCCGGACGAGAGTAATTCTCCTCCGGTTGTGACAAGGTAAGTACAATTATTTTATCATTGGATCAGTAATTATTAGTCGGCATTTTGAGTTTTTCAAGTCCCACTTCCCTCCTTAGTTCATTTGCAAGAGGAACAAATGGTACACAGAAGGAATTGGATAAAAAAGTAACACTCATAAGACAAGCGTAATATTTCAGTTCTTTTTAAGTTCTGTTTTAAGGGTGTTGGTATTGTATTAATATGTTTTTTTTTTTTTAAATTAAAAATGTGTAATTGAGAGTAACCTTCTGGTGGGGGTAAAGGGTTAGTAGAGTCGTCTTAATATTTATGTTTTTTTTTAAGTTCCTTATTCCGTAAAGCTATTATACGAATTTAATATAGGACATTTTAATTTTCTGCTGCGCTTTGAATTAAAATTTTATCTGTGAGTAAAAATGTACTTTCACTTGAAAAGCGGGGAAATAATAAAAGTGTGGGACTTTCAAGAAAATTAGGGGAACAATTTAAAATATTTGTGTACCGTGGTCATTATATAAAGAGCTTCAATGAATCTTATCAGGAACAACTAAATAGCTCTGATATTACCATTTAATTTATGATAGTTATTGATTTATATAATGACTGCCACAATCCAAGTTGGGGTTTTCGTAAACGCTTTTGTAGATAGCAACAGTTGCACATATCTTTTTATCAAATTAGTATAGAATCGTAACTTAATATTCTTTCACATCATAAATAGTCCTCGACACATCCTCAATAATGAACTTCATAGCGTGACGTAGTTTATGAAGAATACGGAACTGGACTTGATTCAGTATTTATAAATCTGAATTTCGCTTAAACATTTCCTCTTCGAAATTTATTTGTCATGTTGCTTTATATATTATGTAAACGTATGCATAAACATACCGATTCCATTTATTTACCACAATGTCTCACATGTAGTGGCACAACACTGCTTTTTGAAGTTCGTTTTTGTTTTTCTTTTGTTCGATTTTATGTTGACTGTCAGAAATATATGATTCAGTTTATTTTTTAATACTCTTATCTTTTTCAGAACTTATGATCTGCCACAACCATTAGTTCTACCGCCAAAACCATCGGGTCCTTTCGGCCTCGATCCTAACGTAGTAGCAGACATTGAAAAAGATTGGATAAAGTCGGATCAAATGAAGCAATATGAACGATCCCCAGTTGATTTGTCATTTTTGTATGAGCCCATTAAAGTAATTCCAACAAAAGATGGGGTCGGATATCCACAGGAAAAATTTGAACGTTTAATATCCCATTCGGGTGAAACGCCCGCATCAGGGATCTATAATACATATACGACGAGCCCCCCTCAAGCTGTATCAAGTACTACATCATATGAAAAACCGACAATGGCGGCGAACAATCAATTCTCTCCAAAGTATATATAGCTCGGTCATTTTAAATAATGTATTTTTTACAAATTGCATTTGTTTTTGCAGTTTAGCTGATAGTCTGCCAAAATTGGATCCGAATTTGGTAAAAATTATACGTTCTGTTGCTAGCACTAACTCATTGACCGCTCGAGCAGCTATGAATGAATTAACAGACATCATTGAATCTCCAGACAAACAGGCTGTGCTGCGAGACTATGAAGAAATATTTATACAAAGTGTTTTAGGGCAATTTAAGGTAAATTAAGGCAATGGAGTTAGATTAAATTTTTTTTTTTAGAAGAATGGGTATATGTAATCAGTTCGAATTACCTGCGAAATTTGATATTTTTTTTGTTCTCGTTACAGAATCTCTCTCAACAACCTGTATCGGAGTCTTTAATTATGTATCAGCCATTACTCTCAATTATTTATTCGTTTTTCAATTCGAAAACCTTGGGAAAATCCCTAAGCATTCCATCCCTAAAGAATATAATGTCAGTTCTCTTGGGTTTAATGGCAGATCAGAAATTATCACAGGGCGATGATGGACAGTATACGAAAGTTGTGAACGGAATATGTTTGAAAATTTTGGATAAAACCAACTTTACAAATTTGAATTGGTGAAATTATTAGAAATTTAATGATTTTACAGTAATTCCTTACAGTTTCTTTTTAGTGCTCTTATACGATTACTTAAGGAAACATGTCCTAGTGCTGGTCTGCCTAAATTCTCAGATTTATTAATGAAATGCCTTTGGAGGAATGTTAAAATGATGCCAGAACGTTCTAATGAATTGGACTATGATGCCGTCTTATATGAAGTTCATGAATTTCTGCTAGCCTTACCTAGTGCCTGGTGGCAACAACGTCCGTCTGATACTCCTCTCAGAACTGTTAAAACTATTATACATAACATGGCTAAAATAAAGGGGAACTCAATATTACAACATCTTAATAAAATACCTTCACATTCGGAACTCCATGCATATCTAATACGAATTCTTAAGGTAGGGTATAATGTGGTATTTGTAATCATGTTAAAATACACTATGAACATTTTCTATTGAACCCATAGAATTTGCAGAGAGACGCAAATGGTCCTGGAGTATCTCCGCAAAGAACAAATTCGGGAAAAGAACAAGCAAAACGATTGTCCAATCAAACACATGAAATTATGTCCCAAATTTTCAAACTAATATCGGAGAAGGAGACCAGTAGACAAGGTCTTCTGAAATTATATGAATTCAAGGTAAGTTATGCTTTTGAGATATTTTACTTTAACTTAAAGAATATAGTAAACTTTATTCATATGATTTTAATGTTAGGTTCCCGCGGATGCATTTGAATTTAGATATATCAATATTCTTAAATATTTGGTTCAGGAATTGAAGGTTTAGTGGATTTGTAATTGTTCGTGACATTTAATTTATCTCATTCGTTTTTTTGTGTTTCATTTTGTTTGCGTTCGAGTTTCTGGTTTACATAGTTTTTTTTTTAAATACAAAATTTAAACATTTCAATATTTATACCGGAGATGGGCAAGAAGAACGCTTCCGCGGGGTACTTTGTACATAGTTAAAGAGTTTTGTAATTTTTGGTAATAGAAGTAGATTTAGTGAATTAGTAAAAATGTTCAGTGCACAATAATCAATTCGCATGAAATCTACTAAACACAGATAATGTCCACTACTTTATGTACATTTATGCTTTAGAGTTTGGATGTTGTCAAATGGAAGGTGCTCCCGCGGGTATTAGAATGCCTATCTCAATTTTATATTACAATTAACATTTACTTTTGATAACTTTTGATAAGACATTTTAATTTACACATGTTCGAGATACGTATAAAGTATTTACAAAAACATTACAGCAAACCGAAAAAAATTGCACAAATGATTTATGATTTGAAGTAGTTACACAAATTAAATTATTTCGTACAGTTTTATCGATAAAAAGAAATTTAAAAATCTTCAATTCATATTTCAAGGGTGTGCAGCAAGGGACCGCGATATTAAGTTAGCTAATCTTAATTTGTATTGTTGTCTTTTATTTTGTATTTAAAGCCCATCGGCTGAATGAAAGAGACAACTACAAATTTTATTATAAGTGACTGATATCGCTTGGTGAACTTGTTATCCCAAATCGGATATCACCTTCTGGTAAAATTATTCCACTGAAAGAATGTTTATTTTTACGCCCCAGTCTGTACACCATTTCAGAATCAATCATTTTTCCCCGGAAACAATTCTCTCTGCATATTCTTTTCTATTTCGGGGTAGTTCGGTGCCGCCACTAATCGCGAATTCCTACATACAAAATTTGCTCGGGTTTTGGTGTTGACTCTTTAAAGGCAACTATTTTTTTGTTTATTGCCACCGGATTTGTCGATTTGATGTTTTTTCTTCCCCCGACAACAGATAAATGGAGCCAACTCCAAAATCGATACCTTTGAAATCTGACTGCACCCACTGAGAGCAGTGGTAACACAGTTTTGGTGTGGTGTATCCACTAGGATGCAGAAAAGAATTCACTAAATAGTAACCCCCACCGGATTTGTCGATTTGATTTTTTTTTCCTGACAACAGATAAACGGAACCAATTTTAGAATCGACATTTTTGAAATTTAATGCATTTAATAGAAGTAATGGCAGCACAATTCTGATGTGGTGTATACATACATTGGAACGTAGAAAAGAATTCAGGATATGAAACGTGTGATGATTTGGAAATGACCATAGCTGCGGATAACCAATGGGATCAAAACAGATTTAGGCTATGGTTATGTCTTCTCGCGAATAGGCGTGTAAGCATTTACGACAGTTGCAGGGCGAGGGAGTGTTAAAACGTGTAATTAAAAGGTAGTGTTCCCTTACTTGCAGGAATTATAATTCCTGATTAGGAAACTGCAGAAAGTCATTCCCTAACTCGATTTGTCGTTTAATTTTTACTGACGTCCTAACTTCCCCTCCTGCAGGAAAATTCAGAATTTCGCAGTAGATTTGAACCGTCTGCACTTTCCTTATTGGCAGACGGGAAATGTCATTTGTGAATGCGAAAGCGCAAGATATGGCATTCTTCTTATTTTTCAGGAACTTTCAGGAAGTCATTCTTATCTCTTGCGGTGTAAACCTCCACTACATAAATAAGAAAAATGCAGGTAATTTTACCTGCAGAGGTGAGGGAACAGACGACCTATCTTGAATTTTAAACTGCAATGCACTGTGTTATCTTTTTAAACAAATAAATGATGCATTTCTAGTAAGAAGTTAATGAAAATCAGAAAGCGGATTTTATTTACCGCATTAAGAAACTATACAACACTATTATACAAAATAAAAATTCCAACCTACAGAATTAACGTGTAAGAAAACACTTTCATTAGTTTTTTTTACATTATTGTAGGAAATAGTTGAGTTTGTGCCGAGTCCATTTGTATTGATTGCTTGTTCAAAGAGAGTTTTAATTTTTTAGATTCACAGACAATATTATAAACATAATGATTATTTTTAGGAAAAAAATCCAGATGTAGATGTGTTTCCACTACTGAAAGGTGCTAGCCCTAGTTTCCAAAAGTATATCGAAGATGGCTTAGCGGAAATTGAAAGACAGCGACAACAAGAGAACACTGCAGCTGACAATAAGCTAGGTATTTTGGTTATTTTGGCTATTTAGCCTTGTACGGTAGAAAATTATTATTAAAATCAATATTTAGACTCAAATTTAATGTCAACAAATGGTCGACAAGGAAATAAACTTGACCCTGATTACTGGATGGAAAAGCTACATCACTTGAGAGTAAAAGCAAATTTAGCTCCAAATAATAGAAATTCAGATATTGCCAATATGATGGATAATAAAGTTGCGGATGAGAATTTAAATCTTAATCAAATATCACAAAAAGTTTCCTTAATCAGAAAAGATGTAAGTAATCGACTTTAAAACAATTTATTGAAAACATTTTGAAATTATTTTCTTTACAGAAACCTGAACTCTCTCCACATCGCTTGGAACACCTTCAACAAAAATTAGCGCAATTAAAACAGCAAAAGCAAACCTAGAATATTTTCATTTTTTCATGTTTTCTAATTTTTTATATTGTCTTTGTTTGTTGTTATCGAAAGATTTTTATGCAGGAAACATGAATAATTTATTGTATACTGAAAAAAATCACATTTTTTTTAGTCATCAGATGTTTATATTTAATGTTACATGGACATAATAGCATTTTAAATATTCTAACATCAGATATTCGATAACAAGTGTATTCGAATTAAAGGCATTACTCATTATTCTCACGTGCATGCTCCTATTCCATTCTTTTATATCTCTTTTCTTTTTTTAAATTAATTTATTGTAGAAGCAAGCGACCTTATGATGTATCCTCATTCAGCGTTTGTCGTTTACGTTAGCCTGTACACTTTTATACAATCTTTTTTATATATATAAATTAATTTTATTTTGAAGAAATGAGTTTTTTATTTACGCATAAAGTTTTTGTTTAATTTTTTCCAAAGATGGGATGTAATTTTCGAATGTTTTGTATATTTAAATATTTCAGCTGTATTACTGTGCTTTCTTTTATATTATAGTTCATACTATTCGCATAAATTTTCATCTTCAGGTAAGTGTTTTTTTTTCTTTTTTCATAATACTATTAAACAAAAAGAATTTAATATAGTGATGGTATTATTCTTGTTTCCATTTTCCGGTTTTTAAGGGCTTTGTATAACAAATACCTTAATAAGTTTGGTCTACTGTTTGTAACACTTTGAAGGAGTTATCGTAGGCCCATAAAAGTTACTAGATTCGTACTCAAGATAGATCAAAAGTTATGTTGATTTATGCATGTCCGTCTGTTCGTCTGTCAAGACGATATCGGGAGAACGGAGGAACGTAGAGAGCTGAAATTTGGTATGTGAGTTTATTATTTTATTTGTGAGGTTGAGTTCGTAGCTGAGCATAATCGGACCGCAGGAACCACCCTCCCCATATAATGGAAAATTTAAAAGTACTGCAAAATGCGCATTTCTGAAGATACGAAGTTGAAATTCGATAGATATATACATAATACCAAACCCCAGCGTTCCACCGAAAATGAATGAATTTGGAGGAGGGGAACTCCGCTTTACTCCACAAAGAGAAATTCCATTATAACTTGCGTAAGAATGGATGAAAGTTTGTGAAATTTGGTTCACTTCGTCTTAATAGCTTTTGAAAGGGGTGGTGAAAGTTCTACCAATATACAATGGAAATAACACGCCTCGATTACTGCTTTTCCACCTTTTATCAACTTTTCACGTGCTTTCACCATCCAAAAAGAGAGAGCCTACCCAGATTTTTTCAGATTTTTTTCAGCCTTCGTCCTCTTTGCCCGGAAACTTTTTTGTTCATCTTTATTTTTTTTTTGGTTTGCATGCGGGAAAATAGATGGCATTTTTATTACGCTTAGAGCATTAATTCGTTACGTAGAAAATTTTTTTTTAAATTTAATTACAATCTCAATAAAATATCAAGACATTAATTTTATTGTCTCCAGGGCTAATTCCATGTTGGGTTTTATCCGGCGCTGGTCTAAGGAGTTCTCTGATCGTGGGGTTTCGCTAACATTATATAACTCTTTCGTTCGGCCTCTTCTTGAACATGCATCCCAGGTATGGAATCTTTCCTACGCTGTTCATATGGGTCGTGTTGAGTCTGTCCAGCGAAATTTCGTTAGATTTGCACTTAGGGATCTTCCATGGAACAATCCTTTGGTTCTTCCACCATATCGTGAGCG
>QYTT01081283.1:3067-17234 GCA_006980735.1 Dasypogon diadema
TCTCGGAAACCATTAGGATTGCCCCCCCCCCCCTCCCGCAATACAATTTTTTGTTTGCCTAGTCGAGACCTATCACTGGGCGCCCGCTTGGTCAACTTAGGTGGGACACCCTGTATATTTTCTTGTTATAGTATAAAAAGTATGTGGTTTTTCTTGAACTATTCGAAGCTCGGAAACTCGGAAGGGATAAATTTTCGGACATACGTTTAAATTTAAAAAAAAAAATCTTATTTTGATGTCAACAAGACGCCTGTAAAGTTTGACGACATATTTAAGATATACCCTGTATTTATTTCTTATCGGTTAGAACTACACGTAAAATCTGAAAATAGGGCGGGCCTCACAAAAACATTTCACGGACCACATGCGGCTGGCAGGCCGCGCGTTGAATAGCCCTGATCTAGTACAACGATGTCAGACTCACCGAAGTTATGGCAACGATGAATAAAAGATAAAGTTCCATAATACTATTAACTGTGAAATACGTGCAGTTAATAGGTTCATGCTTTCCGTGGTTAATCGCTGAAAAGTTGACATAGAAAAGAGTGCGACCTCTTTGAGGTCTTTGAGCGTAAATCTGATAAAAGTCATAATTAGTGGACTCAATGGAGTCAATGTGGACAACGTAGAAAGGATTCCAGACCTTCAGGGAAGCCCATGGAAGACAACCCCAAAGGAACTAAATAACCTCAGCGATTCTGAAGAATCTGCGCTTGTGGCCATTGAGAGGGTATAAGGAGTTGTCCCATCTCTTGGAGAGGTAGCACTATGCCCTTTTATCTCTCGAATGGCTTAAAAATAATTCCTACATCTCAGCATACTCGAACAGTGGCCTGACATACGAGCTATATAATGTTTAGCTAATTTGAAGGTTAGAAAACTCTTTGGAACAACGTTTTAATTAATTCAAGCATGGAAATTCTTTTGGAAACATCGTAATTTATATGAGAAATAGAGTCCAATTTCGTCACGGCAGCCGAGGCAAGGCCATCTTTTGTGTCCAGTTTATCGGTGAAAATAATAATTTTTAAATCATTATAAATTGTTTTAATCAAAAATATAATTAGTGAGAAATAGTTAAAAATGCCAAAGACATACATGAAACAAGTTTTATTTCAACTGTGAGCTTATGTGGGTGAGGCACACGCCATTTTTTTACGTTTTTTTAATTATCACAAGAGCTTATCAACTTTCCATGATACCACCGAAATTTCCTTCTAAAAATAATAGAATGAAATCTTCGTTCAAGAAACCGTAATACTATCATACTGGTAAAACATTTTTTTACTCACATGGATACACCAACCCCAACACAGATCTCACTCTCTCTCTCTTTACTCATTTATTAACTTATCAAATTCGTAAAAGAAATATTACCCAATATAGTCTTTATCTACCCCCGTGTAAGCGTTCATCTTTTCACTAATAAAATGCATACATACTTCTGAAATCAGAGAAACATATTAAAATAAAAATGCGACCTTTCTCGATCTTTCTCGGCAATTTAAACTTGATAAATCCGGAAGAATCTTTACACACATCTAATATTCTATCTAGCAGTATAAAAATAATATCTAAGATTTTAGTAGCATTTCGAAAGAAGCATACGAACTTTAAATAAGTTTGTTAATAAAAAGCCATCTACTAATAGACGACAAGTCCTCTTATTATAATACTGTATATCTATTAACTTACTAATCAAATTAACTTTTTTGAAGTCGTTTTACGTAGCTAAACTAAAACAATTCAGAAGAAATAAAATTGCAATCCAAGACTAATGAAATTTCGCTGAGACGGTATAATCAATGTGCGTCAATGGTTTTATTTTAGAATTTCTCCAAATTCTTGACCCTATAATCAAAAGAGTCTCCGGAGAAATTCAATTTGTTTTGTTGGAAACAACAAAATTTCCACTTTGCACAACAAATTATGGTTATGACTAACAAACAAGTTGATATTGTCAGGAAATTCAAAAGAAAGTACAAAAAGAATGCATTGAATATAAAGGAAATCAAGAGTATCCAATGTCAAATAGATAAGAATTTAATATTGTCGAAGTGATACTGCGAAAATACTTGAGCTGACCTACGTAATAAAAACAACTAGTTATCTACTAGTGAAAAATTCTTAGAGGCTCGATTCTTAATTAGAGAAAATTTATCAGTGCGACCTTATTAATTATAATAGTAATAAGAACCCATTAGTCTATTATAACTAACCGGCTTTTTCTTTGTTGCAGAAAAACAAAAGGACTCAGCCTTGAAGAACTCATGCCTTTTCAAGACGATCCATGGTGGCAAAATCTTCGCAGGACAATACTATTTACATTTTGGATTGTACTTTTCGTTATATTTGCAGCCGCCTGTACCTTATCCGTCCTGAGATATGAATTATGTGCAGCGCGTAATGGACTTATCTCGAATAGAACAATGATGCCACAAATTAGCATGGGAAACTATTCATTATCGACAGGGAGTCTTAAACTTTAAGCGTGCAATAAAAACACACATATCATCTCTATTTTATTTATAACTCATTTTTCACATTAATTTTAGTTTTGATTATTTGCATGCTAATTTAGGAATGAACACAGTAATAAATCTCAGAATCTGGACCCGCTGATGTAATATGAGAGCTGTGTGTCACTAGATTTTGCAGTATCGATTTCTGATACCTACTTTAATAACAGATAAATTTATTGTATGCAGCAATAAACTTGTGAATTTGCATCATGCTTGATACAATGTAATGAGGTGGTATCATGTGAGATTGAAGAGTAAATTTTGAATAAAAATGAAAAGTTTGTTATGTATTTTCATTACGAACAAGTTGAAAGTGAAGGCACTTTATCATAAAAGTAATTGTACGGATGTATGTAAGAAAGAAAAGAATCTGCTTTAAAAGATGATGAGAAATAAAGAAATAAGAAATGCTTTCCTCAAAGATTTTTTAATGAGAATTCCCTTTTCTGTACATTGTCAATCTTTACTTCTGTTAAATTATGATATATAATAAAAATAACTTGAGAAATTGTAATCAAGGAATGTTAATATTGTAAAAATAATAATATAACAGAAGGTGCACATCTTAGCGAGGTGCCAAGGAACGTTTACCCATCTCCGAATAAGCGTTCACATATTTTACAGAAATGTGTTAAGATTGGGCTTCCCTACAAGCATGCAAGTTTTGTGAGTGAGGTTAGACAAATTAAGGACAAGGAGTCGTTAGTAGATTAAATATCAGCCCAGAAAACATTTAACTTTATCACTAAGGCAGTTACAAAGCCGCATGCAGACATCTCTTAACACGTTGACTGCCGTGCCAATCACCGGTGGCCGGCGTTTAAAAGCTCTCTCACGACAAAGGCATTTTAACACGTAGTTCTCTCACGAAAGCTTTTATGCTAATTTCGGCCGCCAACGTGTTAAGCACATCCTTAGGCATGTTCAAGTCAAAGTGTTCCGCAATGCGGTTCACTGCCATACACATGCGGTTAATGGATTCATTTTTACCGTAGTTAGTTCTGGAGGAATTAATGTGAAGGAGAGGGACAGCCCTCAGGTTGTGAGTATTAGCCCTGAAGGATACCCTGCCCCGAAGCTCCCAAGAGTCAATATTATCGTTCAAGAGCTGGTGAATGAAAACTATGTCGGCAAGTCGCTGAACCGACTCGATGCGCTCGACGTGCACGGCATAGAAAGGACGGATTCAATACCTGAGACTTGTGCTCAATCAATGGTCTGACGAATGAGCTGTATAATGTTAATGAAACCTGACGGTCGGAGAACTCCCTAGACCAGTGCATAATGAAACCAAGCATGGAATTACCGTTGCAAAATATGTAGTTAATATGTGAAATAAAATCGAGCTTTGAGTCAAGCCTCATGCCAAGGTCGACAACTGACTACACCCGAGTGATGTTGGCCGTGGCAAATGCGTAGTCATAGCTAATAGTATCACGCCTTCTAAAGAATAACATAACCTCGCAGTTACTTATGTTGAGCTCCAAGTAGTTGTGGCCACACAAAGAATGGGAAACATTCAAATCCTCCTGAAGATAAGCGCTATTGACGACTGCTTGATAAAGGAAAAAATCTTCATATCGTCAGCATAGATCAGTACATTAAAATTCCTCAAAAGGTGCACGACATCGTCAGTAGAAAGAACAAAGAAAAGAGAACCCAGATGACTACCCTGGGGACCACGGACGTAGCCTCTATGATTCTAGACCGAACACCGTGAAAGAGCACCTGATATGACCTATCAGACAGATACAACTGAACCCATCTCAAAAACAGAGTTGGGTTTCTGTAATTTAAATAGGATAACAAAATGCGACAATCTGTCGAAGGCCTTGCTGAAGTCAGTATAGATGCAATCAGTTTGCAAATTATTTCCAAAACCGCTTATTGTCTTATAGGTAAATTCTAATAAGTTTGTTGTAGTGGCCCTGCCTGACACAAAACACGACACGTGAGAAAGAACTATCGACTCCAACAATTTGGATATGCAAGATAACTTCGCTACCGGTCTGTAATCTGTACAAATCTCGTTCCTACTACCCTTCTTGTAAATAGGAATAATGAAGGAGTTCTTCCGCAATTTAGGGAAACATCCACCATTGAGAGAATTCTGAAAGAGAATGCGAAGGGGAACAAGTTGACTATGTAAATAATGAATTTTTCGAAAGTAATTTAACAAAAAGTATATCCTTTACACAGTTTTCCCTATCACTATCATTATAAAAATTTTTCTACATTATGAGCCTGCTCAAAAATGAATTTTCTGTAGTTCACTGCAATTTCTACGCATGTAGTTAACGTATATCGCGAACAATTTTTCTAATATGAATATGGAGATCTAAGCAAGGGAGATTAAATACTATGGAAATCTTCGAAAAATAATTTCATAGTCTGCATAGTTTACTACACTCGTGGTAATTGGACTCGATTGTACGAACTGCAATCTTAAACCGGCCCTATGTCATATATGGGCCTGTTCGAAAACGCAATGCTGCGTAACATATTCAAAAACTACACGTGTAGATAAGTGACATTCACTTAAAAATTCCAAATTTTTTTAAGTACTTCGTAATAACTATAGCAGGAAACTGAGGAAATGGCAATTTGAAAATTGTAAACTCTTTGGAAATAAATTAACTACTATAAGTTGCGCAGTACTGCGTTTTCGAACAGGCCTTATGATATGTACAATGTTGACTAATATCACTAAGCATACAGTCAGAATTCATTTGTTCACTTTAAGGCTTTAAATGAATGGATGAACCTCTGGGATCCACGAGAAGGCAACAAGAGTGAGAAGAATTATGAACAAATTTTTGTTAAAGAAAATTTCTCTATATGACCGTATGCTTAGTGCTAATATTTAGAAGAGTTCATGTAGTTTCTTTATTCATATATGTACTGAATTTGCCTTTTTATATGTATACTAAAATGACAACATTAAACTTTTGAACACTTTTAGCTGAAAATGCGACTTAAAATTAATTTTAAGAGAACTCACCCATGAAGGTGATAACAGTGATAACAAACATAGATTACACATTTATTACGTAAATAAATTCTGTGTAAATATTTTTTCGCTTTCATGCAGAGAAGAATTTTCTTATATACATAAGTAGTTTACTCGGGATTGTTAAGTGCACGTAACAAACCTTAAACTGTGTAGGAAATCGATTCCATCAGTTTCTTAAATGTTACATAATTCATGTTGACAAAAAAAAAGTCATTCAATAAAGAGTTAAGATGTTACTCTAGTGGGCGGAATAAGTGGTAGTAGCAGTGGCAGTACGTTCTGCACGTACGTTATACATACAAATAGGAACGTAATTTGCCTTTTCCTTCCGCAGCCCTGCGGCTATTACGCGAGCACTTTCTGCCGATGCGCTTCGCATTCAAATTTTAGCCGGACCGAAACAAGATGTTTCCCTGAAAGAAACCATAGCCATTACAGACAACATAATTTTTCGCGAAGGGATTTTCTTTAGAAGCATGAGAATATTTTACAAAGTATTTCAGATATTTAAGGAAACTTTTAGCGGAAAGGAAACCACTTGAGTAGGCATCATCGTCTGATCTTTCTGGACCGCTGAATACAAAAGTTTCGTTATATTTCGCCTTTGGGAATATAAAAAATGGTGGCATTATATTTCCAATCGCATCAACAGAAAAACAAACCATCACAAGAGTACCTCGATCAGCTGAAGTCATTTGTCCAACCTGACTTGCTCATTTGCTAGCTAGTACCTTGGGACAATTGTAAATGTTTTGTATTTCGAATTGAAACAGCTCTCTCACTTCTTTCAAATTTTGAAAAAAGTCACCAACATATTTTCTATTAAAGCTGGTGGCTCTGGAGAAGCTTGTTGCCTCTGATGTCCTAAAACTTATCTCAGGATTCTTTTTGAGGAAACCGCGAAACCATTCTTTTCCTACAGAATTGTTCTTTGACCAACTTTCCAGGTATCTTCTTTGAATTTTCTAGTCAAACCGTAGTTCATTTTACTACAGGTTAACAAGCAATTGCCTAGTAATTTTTTCTTCTTGAATCGCAAAGATCTGCGAATGTTTGTACTGACTTCCTTTAGTTCCAATTTTTTTTAGTTTGTTGCGATCCTGCATATTCCTTTGTAATGTAGTTCTATTTATGTCATATTTAATTGCAGGTTCCTTATAGACATGCCTTTGTCAATGTCGTCTAATACATTCTTCAGAGCCGCGCTCAGTAAATCCATGTCGTCGAGTAGTACCCTCATTAGGCTTATATAGAAATGGCATCTTACTCCTCAAAATTTTTGAAAAATAATGATCAACGTTACAGAAATGTTTCTGAACCAAACTGGGGAGAGTTAATCCTCTGGTCAACTCTCGCGTTCTTGGTTGGCTCAACTCTCCCATCCGCTACCTTCTTGATTTCTATACAATTTTACCAAAAAAAGAAAAGCGATAGAACAAAAATGATCAAACTATCCTAAACTACGATAATATATGACATAATGTGTCACCCTCACAACCGCAATATGCTGCCGATCGCCATGTTGTCACGTGATATGGTAGTGACTGAACAAGTGCAGGATTGGCGCAAAATTTGAATGAAATTTCTGAAGTGGTTCATCTCTCCCATACGGCCAACTTCCCCGGACTCCCCCTACGTTTAAGAAGCTTGTCACTTTAAGTGTGTGGATACGATTTCTGAGTGCATCTCTTTAATTATTATTTTATTTTTTCTTTTTCTTGTATTATTTTTTGTAACTGGAGTTTTTCATAATCAGACATGAGTGGGAGTTTTTTGAATGATTTTTTTTTTAATTTTTAGTTTTATTTTCTTGTTTTCAGTTCATAACTATTGTTAAGTTCATCTGTTTAAGTTTGAAAATTTATTAGCCTTAATCCTATTATTTTTATTTGGTAGGTGGTTAGGTCATGTTCCGAAGCTTTAGTCATTCCTCTGCGCATTCTTTTTCAAAAGTCTCTTATTAGCGGGTATTTTCCAAAACTATGGAAAACCTCCTACATCATTCCTATTCACAAAAAAGGTAATAGTAATGAGATTTCTAATTATAGACCTATAGATAAATTGTACTGTATACCTAAACTGTTGGAATCCATAGTTCATTCCCAGCTGTCTCCACAATGCAAAAGTGTACTCTCGGTTGCTCAACATGGTTTTATATCGGGTGGAATTACTACCACTAACTTACTTGAATTTACCTCTAATACCATTACTGGTTTTGGTTTTAGTAAAAATCTGCAAACTGACTGAATTTACATAGATTTTAGTAAAGCTTTTGACAAATTATCGCATTCAGTCATCTTGCTTAAGTTGCGCAAACTAGGGTTTTCTACCTCACTCTTGGGGTGGATTCGCTCATATTTATCCGAAAGATCCTATCGGGTTCTTTTTCGTGGTTCTCGGTCAAGGATCATAAAAGCCATGTCTGGGGTGCTTCAAGGTAGTCATCTTGGCCCTCTGTTTTTTGTATTTCAATTGACGACATTGTACATCTTTAGAGGCATTCAAATGTTCTAATTTATGCTGACGACATGAAGATTTTTTCCTTCATAAATGATTTCAGTGACTGTGCTTACTTTCAGGAGGATCTGAATACCTTTTAGTCAGCACAATGACTTAGAACTTAACATAGATAAATGTGAAGTCATGTCATTCTTTAGAAAGCGCGACCCTATTACTTACGACCATACTTTTGATACAAATAATATTTCTCGTGTTCAGTCGGTTAATGACCTCGACGTTAAGCTTGACTCCAAGCTTGATTTTGTTTCCCATATTAATTATGTTGCTTCTAGGGATAATTCCATGCTGAGTTTCATTAAACGCTGGTCCAGGGAATTCTCTGACCCTCAGGTTTCCTTAACATTATATTCGTCCGTCCGCTTCTTGAACATGCATCCCAGGTTTGGAATCCTTCCTGCGCTATCCACATCCGACGTATTGAGTCGGTTCAGCGCAGGTTCATTAGATTTGCGCTTAGGAACCTTCCTTGGAACGACCCTATGATTCTTCCGCCGTATCGCGAACGGCTTAACCTTCTTGGTATGGCTTCTTCAGAGGAGCGGCGTAGGGTTGCTGATATAGTTTTTATTCATCAGCTCCTGAATTATAATATCGACTTCGTTGTAGGGTATCGTTCAGAACTAATGTCCATAACCTGAGAGCTGTCCCCCTTTTGAATATTAATTTCTCTAGAACTAACTATGGTAAGCATGAGCCCATTAATCGCATGTGTATGGCGGTAAATTGTGTTGCGGAGTACTTCGATTTAAATGTGTCTAAAACTGTACTGAAGCGTCGTATTTTAATGTTGTAACATTAAAATCACTAACTGTTTGTTCTTTCTGTCAAGTTATTAATCTTACTAACAATCATTTATTATGCATGCTTGTCGGGGAACCTAAAATTAACACATTTCCTGAAATGTGTGAACGCTTAATGCCGAAATGGGTAAATTTTTCTTGGCTCTACGCTGAGAAGTGCGCCTTCTGGGTTAGAAGGGAAACTCATTATTATTATTATTAATTTCTCACTTTTACATTCATTCTCTATATCTATACTCTTATATGTACAAATATAAGAATTTGTAATGATTCTTGCGTACGGTAGTATAAATAAATTTGAATTTGAAGCACAGCACGAATTTACAAACCAGTTCAAAACAAACAAAAATGTTTATCTTTCCTTCAAATCATAAACGTCTGGTGTCTCGTATTGCCTCGTAAATTCATCCTGTGATTCCGTGAAAACAAATGTTTTGATTTTTCGTGTTCCGGAAAATATATTTTTCGAGATATAATTCCAGCATCCTGCCCTGGTTAAAGTCAATTTCACAGTAACACAGCTGATTTTCTTAATTAAAGACACGTCTGTATGTCACCATTTACCTAATCACTAATTAGCCCTTAATCATCATTTAGCTAATTAATAGTTAGTAGTGCTGTATGTCTCGGGTCTAAGGGATAAATTAATCAGCTTAATTTGCAACTTGAGTTCAGAATTCATACAGGCTATAATCCTGTAATATATTTCAAGAAACTGATGAATTTCCTTACCTGGGACCATGATGCTTAAAGAATCAATAAAACCAGTAATTGTTATTACAAAATATCTAACGTAAAATCTCCTAAATACTATTACAGGGAAAGCTTAATACAAAATACAAATTATAAACTATACATATTTCAAGGTAAACTAGTAATATTGTTTTTTAATGTAGACACCAGAACGTCACTAAAACTAGTTTTTACATGAATCATTTTGGTTTCCAAAACTTTATCCGACCATTGTGTAAAATCAAAACTTGTTAAATCCTCACAGTTGACATAGGGATTAGTCGAATTATTTGCATGTAACATAACAAGCCTTGGAGTAATATTGACTTCATCTGAATTTTGGCATATTATTCCAGCTAAAGTAGTTTTATAGATCTCATCCAATTGACCTATAACAAAAAGAAGAAAATATATTATATAAAAACTTACAAAAAAGCCTATACCTTTAGAAAAGCGTTGTGGTCCCACCCTACGCTCGTACCAGTGGGAATCTCCAAACTTTAAACGAACAAATTGATCAGTAATCAGACAAGCTAAAAGAGGCCCAAATATAGCTTTTTCTAAAGGTGGTTCACTTAAAGCTCCCGTGTACATATCAACATCTCGTGGATCTCTATCAAAATATTTTGCTATTTACCACATATGATTTTAATAAAGATATTTAAGAACCTACTCAAAAATTCTCATCATATTTTTTAAAGAATCTGCATCAACAGCCTTAGCCATACCATCCCAAGTATCTACTGGAGGTAATCTACAATGGCGCCTCCATTCAAAATATGCCGGAATGCCATGATCTCGTCCTCTTTGAATATTCAACGAAACTAGATCCAAACCACAAATACCTCTGTCCGATTTATTAGAAATAGAAGTTTCCTCAAATAATTTCTCAGTCAGTTCTGTACTAAAATATTGGTTTACTTTAGATGCAGGAGTATTCGTCGCGCTTGCTATAGCATTATCAATGCCTCCTTTAGCCCACAGAGAAAATGGATTAAAAAGCATTTTATGTAGTTGAACGTATTCAAAACTATTCTCGTCTATTTTGACCCTCATTAGTGACTAGAAAAGAGAATTTATATAATAATATTTTGGAAATTTGTTTTGTAAATTAAAAGTAATTACTGGTAATAGCGTATGAGCAAATCGAAAAGCTGAAGCTGCAAAATGGTTTGCAATTGAGGGATCTATTAAAGGATTGTATGTGTCTTCTGTGCTGTTGGGGTTTGACAGAATACCCTTGTTAGCGCTTAATTCAGACCCTAGAAGTAGTGGCAGAAACTCATTGTAAGTGATATGCTGCATTTGAGCGCCCAGGATTTTACGAGCTTCCTGGAAGATTTTCTCATCCCTCCACTCTGGATTTAGATTTTTCAGATTTTTAGCCAAAAAGTTATGATGACGTGCAAAAATCAGATGCATAGAAGTTAAAAGCAAATTTTCATTTGCTCTATCATCACCCGAATCAAAGCAATACTTTCCTTGGTCGATCATATTCTTTTGATTGCACCCATCAGTTGGATCAGCAGATATTGGCAAGAGTGTACGATTGTCAATCGTTACGAACATTCGAAGAGCTCCACCGATTTTTGAACGAAGCAGTTTTTGTTTTTCATCTGTATTCCCATATACTACGGAGCCATCTATAAAAGCAGTTGCTTGATTTAATTGCTCTCTAGGTCCAAACCTTTTAGTAGGAGCAGCAGCTGATCTTACGAAATTCATGCATGTAATATTGTAATCATCAAAAAAGGGATCACCAGGTACAATTGGCACAGGAAAACATTCAGGATGTATAATCTTTGTTAAAGTACAACAATCTATAGGTTCGCCATCTTGTCCCTGAGAAGGTGCAGTCGCTGTCATATCATGATCCAGAAATTGGCCCCAAACTGCCAACATAACAGTGAAATTAGAATCTGTAGGATATGAAGCCCGATGAATTTCTGTCGATACTTTTCTAGCTGAAGGTAGATCCTTCCCGAAATACGATT
Source organism: Dasypogon diadema (assembly GCA_006980735.1). Classification (NCBI taxonomy): domain Eukaryota; kingdom Metazoa; phylum Arthropoda; class Insecta; order Diptera; family Asilidae; genus Dasypogon; species Dasypogon diadema. The sequence goes on from QYTT01081283.1 coordinate 14,649, forward strand.
TACGTGGTGATGAGATCCCATCTGCATAATCAGGTTGTAACGCTCTGCAAATATATCATTAATCTTGACTAATATAATTTTACATATTGACAATGTTCATTTTTGCTACCTACGAAATGGCGTTAATGCACATCCAAACAAATCTGGATGATTCTTATTATTGCAAGTTCCGTTTACTGATCTATACCTTGCATTGAAATTGCATCTTAATGATTTTTTAAGATCTTGCAATGTTAAACTTGGCCCACGACCAATATTGTTACGCCCTCTTTTCTTAGTATAGTTATTTTTATTGGCAAGGTACAGTGTTGCTTGATATTCCACATAACCTCTTTTAGCTAATTTCCGTGCAATTGTAGTGGCTTCAATAGCTCTTTGATGTCGAAATGATGGTGTATTTATTGGGACTGTAGCAATATCTTCTTCTAAAATCTCCCTGTCGCCAAGCGCTCTAAGTCCGAAATTTTCAGCTTCATTTATTTCGTTTGTTAGAGGGTTAGGCAATGCCCAATTAAGTGGAATCTCATCTTCTACTGGACTTTCTAATGCCATCAGAATATGAAATAAATCAGATATATTGAACAAATCAGTCTTCATTGTAGTCGACATTATTAAATCGACTTCAGTTGACGTTGTATCAAGCGTCTGGTCTTCCATTATAGCAAAAGTTATAGCTACTATCAGAGCTATAGCTAACGCTGTTCTAAAATAAATTTATTTATATCTAAGTTTTTTTTCTCTCATAAGAAATCCAAATTACATAAATATTGTACACATGCAACATTTAAACTGTTGCATTGGCCTTCGATGGGATCTGGGCAAGACTCCTGGGAAAATATATGTGGACCTGGGCGGAGCATAACCTGTCAAAGGTGTAGTTTCTGTCGACATAGTCTAAAAATCTGCTTTAATTCCAACTGTGCTAATAATTAAATCGATATTAATTCTGAAAAAAATTGATTCAATTAAAAAATAATAATGTTTCAACCGATGTAATTTTTAAAAATGTGAGGTAGTTACTGTACGATAAAACATTCATGGATTTTTTTTTATTTGAGATAGCACACATTTTCAAAAATTTTAGGTACATTTTTTATTTTACGAACTTTTGAAAATTTTCTAAAAGTTGTGTATAAATAAATAATAAATATACAATAGCCAACAAACAGCATAATGAAAAATGTTTACATCCGAAAACTTCCTATCGAGTATGTTCAAACTGCAAAGGAATCCCTGAAGAGTTACGACTTCTGGCGATGTCTAGTTGTTTCGTCTCGGGGATTTCCAACCAGGGAGGGCATTCTCTGGCAGACCGGTGCTCCACGCAAGCCTCCCTAGTCCCATCCTTTCGTTTCCGCTTTTCCTTTCCGTGGGCCACGTTGTCGCCCGGGTTTGCATCCCATTACAAATTGCGCCCAACGTGGGCCCGAAAACTTTCTACCTCGAGTGTCTCCGAACTGGGACGATGTCTCTGGAGAGCTGCGGCGACTGGTGTCTGCCAGTGGGACCGTCCCAGAGATTTCCGATCAGGAAAGGCGTACTCGGGTAGACTTGATGTCCCACGCCTCCCTTGCCCTAATCCCGTCCTTAATCCTTTCTTTAATGTACTCCTCAGCCTCAGGAATAGTCCCGCTCCGAGAACCGCAGCCGCTGATTGGTAACTAGCTGACTAGCCCCGAGTCTGGCGGTCCCTGCATTCCTCCTTGAGAGGCTGCCGGATCCTGGGAAGCACCACAATTGGCTGAGAAGCTAACGGCGTGGCTTGGGTCTGTTGGTCCGCATTTCCCTTCCCTACATCATTCCCTAAACTTCCAACACTAATGGAATTTTAACCCGGAACTTTATGTGCCACAGCATAATCCACTGAGCCAATGACATCATTAACACTTAACTTAACTGCTATGTCACCCACATGATGATGACACCTCCTGTTCCGTGTGCCCTATAGGGCCGCTTATGACACCCGTCCTCCTCCTCGCCAAAGCCGGGAAGTCGCACATATCTCAATATCCTCCAGGCACAGGTCTGCATGTATCATCCTCTAGAATCTCCACCCTTTTGATGTAATATCCAAAGCTACCGTACCCAGTAGTCAAAGAAATTAACCATCTAACTGTTCCTCGCCCCATGCTTACAACTTTTTTCTAGTCGTTCCCCACAGCAGCCTAATGGCCTTCCTGACCTATCGGCGTGGCTCTGAACTTTGGAAACACACAGCCGATCTTTACTTTGCTAAGTTACCAACCCAACAACATATTACTTCATTTTCATTCATCTCCGTCCAATTTAATCACCACTTGATTGTCCAGTGTAGATTTTACCTCCACGATCCTGACTCTCCTTTAAGTAATCAAGCATACGAACCGGACCCAACATCTTTGCCTGCTAAACCGAATTGTATCTCCCAGACTAAAATAGCAAGGCAAATTTAGGTCTTCTGCGAAGATATCTGCCTGTACCCCAGTCTTTTCTCTAGGATTAATCCGTCACTGATAAGAGCCTTGCGAAACCTTTCGGTTATTGTCTTCGCCTCTATTTATTCCAATCGTCCTACAATACCTTACTTTGTTTTGTTTTTTTTTTTGT
>QYTT01081285.1:0-12632 GCA_006980735.1 Dasypogon diadema
TCAGTGAAACTTTTTAAAAATAAAAGCCATTGCAGACTTGGGGGAATTTCTTTCCATAGGTACGTTTCTCGGAAACAACATTCCTTTTAATTCATTAAAAATTTATAGTCTGTCATTAAACTTTTCATAGAAAACTTGTTAATTTTACGTTAACAGATATTATTTATTTTGATCTTGTGCTCGCTTCCAGAATTGTTTTGGTCTTGACGCATTGCCGTAGGGAAAAACGTCAAATAAACAGAGGGGCATGAATAAATTTTTCTCATTTTTAGATTTAATAAATTCAATTTTTCCTTGTTTGCGATTTTTTCTATTTTTCGTAAAATTTTGCATTCATCTCTGATAAATTTTGTAATAAGAAGTATTTTATACCGATTAATATTAAGATGGACAATGGTGCATAGGTCTATTGGAGAAGCTGGCCATCTAAAATACACAGCTAACGCACCTAATGTACAACACCTCCTGGGTGGTGTGGAAGATTGTACAACTTATACCCGTAAGTTCTTATTATTTCTTTCGAATTTTAACAGACTTCTTTTCAAGACATTTAGTACAATTTTCAAAAGTGAAAATCTCCAAAGAGACAGTTTTTGAATTAGTTCTCCCTACAAGTAGCAAAATTTTTGTATTCTATTTTTATGATAAAATTTCCTTTCATCACCTTCTTTTTCGAGTGTTTCACTCTGAGAATTCTGGAAGGAAACGGTGCTCACATAATTAAGGTAAAAACTACATTTTCTAACTAATAATAGTTAAAAATTAGATGACATTCAGCAAATCAAATTAAAATTTATTTGAAATAATATATTTCCTTTTTACCCGATTTTTCTAAAATGTTATATTATGAAGAGTGCAAATAAAATTTAAATTTTCCCGCTTATAGCTAAAAACTAGCAAAGAGCCCCCTGTGCATTTAAAATAAATTTTACGGCGCTGGTGTCATTGTGTCATTGTGTGAAAATTGGCTACGGAATTGAAGCTCATTTGCTTCTCCTTTAGTTATTACCTCGTTGATATTAACATTCAAGAGCTAGAGAATGAAAACTATGTCGGCAACTCTGCATCGGCTCTCTAAAAAGGTCAGGCCAATGAGATTTAGACACTCGCGATAAGGCGGGAGAATCAAAGGATCGTCCCAAGCCAAATCAAATTGTTACACTTAGACATGCCAGTCTTTGAAGCTTGTTCAGTTTAAGATTGATGGTCTTTTGTGTAGATCTCATCAAATAGATTATTATGCCTGGCTTGAATTCCTACTTTGCTGCCGTCAGTTTCCTGAAATTCCACAGTGCCAACGTGGCTTTCTGGACAGTTTTGTCTACATGCTGATTCCAGTTCAGTTTATCGTCAAGAATAACTCCGAGATATTTGGCCTCTCTGGATATTAGTACGATATATAGAAGAAATGTCATTGTACATTGCACAAGCCTTCGGTGACTCTGATGAATAAATCAATTGCGGACATACCATCAAGCCACGGATAAACATGCAACCCTTTCACTACTGAAACAATTCTATAGAAATGGATGGACATATGACAAATGAAAATTGCCTGACAGTATTAAGGCATTTCGGAAAATAAGAAATGAAATTTGTAGAGACAATAGAATTATGCTGTATGGAGCACGGATAATAGTACCTGAATCCTTCCGAAAGAAATGCTGCAATTGTTACATGAACGACATAAGGGAATAATCAACACATTGAAGAGGGCAAAACAAAATTTCTACTGGATAGCAATGAATAATGATATTAAAAAGATAGCTACACAATGCTTAACCTGTTGTTAAGCACTCAGATCATCAAACCAGAAGGAGTCATTCATATTCCACATCAAATTTCAGACTATTCCTTTCAGCGTATTTCTACGGATACTCTTGATTAGTAATTATCGACAGTGGCTTAGGCCACAATTAAGATATGTTCTGAAGTGTTTTCTGTGTTTACGTCCCATAGATAATTATATCAGATAAACTAATTTCAATTCAAGATAGAGATATTGTGGCGAATTTTAAAATTGAACTTCGAAATAGTAGTCGCCTCTACCCACAATCACACGGACTTGCAGAAATGGGCGTTAGGATTACAAAACAGATATTAAGAAGATCCAATTGAACTAAAGCGAACACTCGTATTCATCTGCAGCCGGCATTTCACCTTTACTACCTAAACTAATTAACTAAATATTATTTTACCCGCTCTACTGCGGTCCGAGTAGAAGAATTTGTATTAGAATTATAAGGATTTATCTGTATTAGCGGCAAGGTAGGTATATTTCTTTAAAAGAAAAATCAGATTTAGTGATTCTTTTAAGTTTCCAATTATTACGTGATAAAATTTGTGCGTCTTACATAGTAAAATTCATAGCGACCGTAGAGAAAAGAATGCTGAGTGTATACAATAAAAAAATATTTGAAGTTCTTGAATATTTGAAAATTATCAGTTCTCCTATAAAAAGCTTTGTTTATCTCAACAGATACACAGTCTGCAGACATTTAAAACGAAATCAACCTGGGTTAAAACAAGGAAACTGATTTGATCCCCACATGGTGAAAGTTTAATCAAGTTAGCCTCCAGTTGTCTAGGTTAACCACTGCATACGGCGGTAAGGGTAAATGGGTTTATTGTGGTTTCTGGATAGAAATCCATTTCCTCCTTACTCATAAAAAGTTTCAGAGCTGAAAAGATATGAGTATTTGAGGAGCATCGACGGTTACCTTCTTAATTAAAAGATATGAATAAGACATCAAGCAAATTTCAGTATTATTAAATTTGTGATATGTTTGGAGTAGGAAATGGTTTCTTTTGGTTCACTAGTTGTGGTTTTGCCAATGATTTTCCTATCATTAAAATCAGATGCTGTGATAGGCTATTATTCAGTAGGATGCATTTTAACACTTTGATTTATAGTCACAGATAATGAGACAGATGTGGCTGATGACTAAGTGCAAATATCTGTATAGTTTTAGATTTCCACGCACCATTACACCCTAATTATGCTGACTTGTGGTGATTTGTAGGCATTGTAGAGATAAATTGGTGTCCAGGCTTAATGTGTAAACAAATCCCGGAAATTTATAATCGACACTAAAATTAATTCAGTTCGAATTTTATAGGATGGAAATTGTTGCTTGCCTTTTGTTTTATTTTCCATTTACACTCATTCATTCCATTTAATCCCATTCAATAGTCTATTGGAAACTTTATGTCGCTGGCACTACTTTCAATGGTATCGAACAAGCACTTAACATTACCAGCGCTTCTTCTGCAGCATTTTAAAAAGAAAAAAGAATGTACCACTGTAAGAGAATGAATCCTACAATGCACTATATGCATCTAAAAAAAAATCGGTAACAGTTCATTGATGTGAACGTGTCGATTCTTTAACAAGGAGTAAGTAAATGCATAAGTACGTAGCGATTCGAAAAGGAGGGAAATATTTAAGAACCAATATAACTCCGTAGAGCGAACTGAAGTCCTTTTGAAATCTCACCGAAAAGTAGGTATCAATAGACACTCAGTCTATTTGTTCGGGGTACAAATCTATATATCTTTGATGGTTGCTATATGTAGATGTTGGTCTCACAAAGTTTTCCAGAAATAAATTGAAAATGAATGTATCCAATTTCAAAGTGTCGGTCTTATCTTATCAGCTGTTCCAATTCCCCCTTTATATTCGGCTCCACCCGACTTAAAATACAAAATTGCTTTCAGTTTCTCTAAAAACACCTTCAGGTAAATGGAATTTAATTCGCACTGAAATGGATTTACGTCTCCTTTGGTTAGCTGAGACTAAGAGGAACTCAATACTGGAAAAAAAAGAAGTCTTGAGATGTCTTTTGGGGCTCAATTCCTTTTACTTAAAAGAAAGATTAGCCGCCATCATCTTAGACTGCAGGTGAAGTATTTAGTCAACAAGTATACGTAATGCCCTTTTTCGATTTATTGAGACGATTCACAAGGAATCCAAGCAGAAATTCAATGTGATTTGAAATAGAATTTTTTGGAGACTCAAGTATTCCAGCTTCGCGCGGAGTGGCACAAGATTTTCTCTATACCTAGAGACTTTCTGCAAAATATGTAATATAACCGCAAACAAAGAGATTTCAATTACAGCCATCGAGAGGATGTTTTAGGTGGAGTTTTTTCTGAATTATATGTATATATCATCATTGAGCTCCATTCCATTTTGAAAATCTAGAAAACAACTCTTTCTCTTCCTGAAGCCAAAATCAGTATTTATTAGTCACCTGGTCGAAACGTTTTTACAGCAGTGTACGATTTATTATCCCCCAAAACTAGAATAGCACGTCTAAAAAATACCAAACTTGACCAGGAAAACAGAGGGGGAAATCTAAGACCTGTTATGGTCGCTCGTATTAATGCCAATGCCAAGGAAATAATTTTTTTTTGTACATAGCAAAATTCCTCACACACAGCTGTTCTAAACCAGAATCATGCTTTCTTAGCCAATCTGCATCGCCCCACAAGCTTCGAAATATATGCGGTATAAATGAGGCAGCCCGAAATCACTAGGGCAAACCCATAAAAAAAGCCTTGTTTATCATCGTTAGCAGCGTGGTCAATTTAACCAATTTTCTAAATATTTTTTTTCTGATCTGCTGGGACATTTTTTTCAAATTCCCCAACTAAGCTCACCTTTACCAATCTATCACTGAAATAAGCTCTGCAGAAAATTTTGAAAAAAAAACATTGCAATTGGCGAGAAAGTCAATAAGGGAGTTGCCGAAAATATAACTAATTGGACACGCTGCTGACTAAAGAGAGAGGTCGGACATCCTCCCAGGAATTGTAGTAGTTGCCTTCTGTGTAGGTAACTGCCTGATCGGAAGGAACTCGGGCATGATCTTCCCCGGAATTACTCGGGCAAGATAGCATCCGAGCTGTGTTACGGTTAACCAAATAAATACCCAATGACTACTTCTAACCCCTGCTGGTTTATCCTTCTTTGATCCAGTCCATATTTGCTTGTTTATTTATTTGTTTATCGACGCTGGCGATCTGTGGTTCAATTTGACACACAATAATGGAATGATGGTACGTTTGGTGTGGCATTTGGCTTTTAATGGGATGTAAGCACAAGATCATTAAACATGCAATCCCAGAAAGGCGTCTGACCTCGATTTTAAAGTACTGCAAGTTTCTTATTTTATTAGAATTTCTTTCTTCTTCTTATCGTCCTTTAAATATCTTCGGGAACTCGAGATTTCCCTTGCGGTGAAATTTCTTAGAGACTGTTGAAAAATGCAATAGTTGACCCATGACCAGCTAACCGACTCGAAGCTTAAGGGTCACTTCACTCCCAAGGTAAGCGGGAAGGTGTTCTTGAGGCTCGGAAAAATCTGATGGCATTTTCCTTCTAATGCCCAAATGAAACACTTTTTTTCTAAAAATTATTTCCCATGACTTATTTGATAGATAATTAGATAAACCCTTGTTTATAGTCCTGAAAACCCACATCTTGCTTGAACCAGGACGGGTATGCCGTATTTTTCTTGGAAAAGGAAATGGGCTGAATGTCCTTTATCAAAGCTCAGAGAAAGGTTACAGGTTCAGTCACGATGAGGTCACAATTTTCGAGTATTGATGCTTAGGATGATCGAAATAATATTGGTTTACTATCACTCTTTTATTAATACTAGACTATCTGATCCCTTGTAGAGTACCACTCACCCTTATTTTTTTTTGTCGGTAGTACTTAAACAGTCCTTCGAACTAAAGCCATTGCTATACCCATTGTTCATGCAGCCGAAGACAATTAAAGGAGCAGTTCAGCCGCCTGGTCAATCTGGAAGGATACGTTCCCACTTCCTTTCATCTGCTTGGGTAGTTAACCAAAGAAATGTATCTCAGGTCTAAGTCTGGCAGACAGTGGTTCAGGAAGTGTGTTACGACCTTCGTCTCCTCCCCGAATTTTTTATAGTCGTAATAATTTGAACGGCCGATTCTATAATGTTAGTGTGCTTTCAAGAAGCTGAACCCTGTCATAATGGTGGGCCTTTGGTGGGCCCCCGATTGCAAGACAAGGTGAGTCTGTATGCACCCAACAACCATTAAAAAGCAGTCTTAAAATCGTCGATGCTGCTACTTTTTAACATGATTTTGTACATGCAATTGAAGAATATCTTGAAGTTTGCATGTACTAGTCGACTTGAGTAGATAAAAGAGATGCACATTTCCTTATAGTTTAGAACGCAACTAACTCTTCAAAGTCTTTCATCACACAACAGCTCCATAAGTAATAGTAGATCGAATATCACCAATATAACACGGGTAACATATATACGTGATATAAACTGCCAGTTTTTACCAGTTACACTTCGACAAGTCAATAAGACCATACTAAAGCCTCTCCCGCTCTTTCTTCCAGGTGAGGATTCCAGCTTAGCTTCATATCCAGAACAACCTTCACATATTTTACATCCTCCTTTACTTCGAGATTTCTCAAAAAGAGTTTGATATTTCTAAAACTTTTGTAAACATTTTCTTAAATATAATCTGTTGAATTTATTTCCTATATATATGTATCGTATATATACTAATAATTTCTTTTAACCGGATATGCTCGGGATAATCTCCATTCTATTTACGGATATTGTCCTTTTGTGCTTGTAAAAAATCAGGCTTCGTAAAACCATAAATATGAATTTTTTCCTTAATCCTTACCCTAACACAAAATTATCCAAATTTAACCTGAGTTGCTTGTTATTGTGGGAAGAAACTAAATAATGAACATTTGTATTATCAACAAAAGCCTTAAATGCTACGCATTAACCTTCACCGCACAAGCAAAATGGGATTTACCATGTTGGAGCAAAAATAACAACAACCTTCTTGAGATCCAAATATGTTCCGTGAATTATTGATTCATAAGAAAGTGCCAAAAGGTTACGTTTCCCCATGAGAATGTGCTACTGATATTCATCAAGGAAACATATTTTCAAAAAGCCGAAAGGAGACTCCTTGGGACACATTTTTAACCCAAATATATGTATAGACCCCATTGTTATGACATTTTTATAAGAAGGCATTGACCATATCTAACAAAAATCCGTTCTGAATCGGCGGATGAAACCCTCGAAATAAAACCCGCAAAATTTCAATGGTCTTTTGGGTAGAGACCAAAATAAATCGACACTGGACACTTTTTACACTTCTTGTATATCACCCTTAAGGATTTTTTTTTCCTTTTTTTCAATTCATTTTACTTTGCCACTCCATTTATTTTTTGTGCTCTCAGCTTTTGACCATAGTAATGGGCAGAAGAAGAGCCAGAGTGTGGAGTGTGTTGGCAATCCTTTTACGCTTATCTGTCGATGGACGGGGAATTGCTTTCAGTTGCAGAAAATTTACAATCTGGACATGTTCTTTGGCACAATCAAAAAGGGGCGTCAAGCAAAAAAGGAATGCCGTTCTGTAACCAAACGCAATTAATCCTGGTACTGGACTCCACTTGAACAGGACATACAGTCAATGTGTGTTTACTGCAGAGTCCTCCATGAAAGTTTGGGCAATGCCAATTTGAAAGATCCAATTAGTACTGTATAAATTTCATGCAATGTTCTACTTGTATCCTACATCGGTTTTGTTCCTCTCAAAGAGGAAAACAAATTTAATTGAGGCATAATAATTCTTTCAATCAGGTCTTGAAGTGTGGTGGAGAGATAACAATGAAGGTGTGATTTTTCCAAACACCTACAATAACTGTGGTAAACAGGCAGGTATTGTAAGGAAATGCGACTTTATAAAATTCCTGCACGAAATGTCTACAACCACTCACTGTGTAGCGGGCTTCCAATAAATAAAGATGAACAAAATCAATCAATTCAGTCAATAAAACTTTGTCGTAGTCCGAGATTAATTTTAACTAATCAACTGTTCCATTCAAATACCAAAGGATCTTTTAGCCCTTCTTGTTCGCTAAATCTTCGAGTTTACGAATCTTGGAATAAAAGCGACCCCCATACAGTTCAACCCAAAACGCAATTATTTCAACTTTTACAGAAACCTTTGATGAAGTTTTGCATTTTACTAACATCCCTTTTTTATCTTTTATCTGTGACAAAATTTCTTTGAGTAAAGCTGTCGCCTAAGGTATAGAAAATTCCCTTAAAACTTTTCACATGTTCCTATAAAACTTTCCTATAGGTCTCTAGTGAAACTTTTCTAATTTAAAACTTAAAGTACGCGATACTGTTGGTGTTCGTGTTGCCCTTTTAGGTTTGTTTCTAGCAGCAGAGAAACATTTTCTCCAAATGTTTTCGACGAGGAACGCTTTAACTTAACTCGTAACTTTTAAAACTTTTCCTTATTTTGATAAGTATATATTTTCGGATAAGTGCTCTTTCATAAAGTCAATTTGTTTGAATGATTTCAAGTATCTTAGGATAAATCCAACCATCTCCGGCTTATTTACAAATAGTTCCGAGATTTTTCCTTAGTTTCTATGGGATAAAATTGTTATCGACAGAATGTAGTAATTTTTTATTAAATATACAGTACTCATTATATATATATTATGGCCTTAAGTAGCTTCAAATCTTACTCTGGATCCCCTCATCTTTGGTTATTTGTCTCACAGGTTTGGTAAATAAAATGCTCGAAACTTTTCTAAATCCTCCCAAAGTAACCAATAAACTGTGGTGACAGTTTTTTGCTTTTCCCTTCCTTTTATATATTCGGACTCCCTGGAAAAGGTCAATACAACTAGTTATTGATTTCGCTGCAAGTTCGCACCTACCGTCTTCTACGCAAGACTTACCTACTCCCTCTGCTTATAACACCAATCAAGAGCCGCACCGGACCTGATGGTATATCGCACATGCTTCCAAAGTGCTGCGCCTTTTCTCTGGCTAAAACTCTGAGGAAAACATTTCATTTATTATATTATATAGTCATTTTTCCATTTTGATGGAAACTCTTCCATGTACAGAAAATTCTTAAAAAGAGAGAGGCATTACGATTTCTCTATGACTTTCGATCCGGTCCGGACGTGCAACCGCCGATCTTATGACATTCCTCATTGAACGCCGGCACTATTGCTTTCAAAATTTTGGAGAATCAGAGGTGGTTGTGTTGGTCATCCCTAAGGCCTTCGAAAGTGTCTAGAATGTTGTCCTTGTAACCAAACTACCAGCATTTAGTCTTGTCCTTTCTCCTCGTATTTGGATTGGAAAATGGAATCTCTGAAGAGATTCGTGTTACCTTGAATGGTGTCATCTTCAATGCTTATAATATCAATGTCGGTCTACCGCATGGTTCTGTTTTGTCCCTCATACACTCTCTACTCGTTATTAATAACCTTTAATCTCTTACGTACAATCCAATTTACTGCGTGGAAGGGTGAATCGCGTCGAATTTAATGCATCAAAGTAGAAGGGTGTTTGATTCCTCCACAAAAAAACCACCACCCAGCTCTCCTCGTCGATAGGGTGAACATTTCAAACTCTTCGCATTTGAGATTCAGGTAACCAACAATCTTTCCTTTTTCATTTTATGTCGTTGTAGACTCTAATTCCTGATTTGGGTCTTCAACTGAGAGAGTATATACAGGACGTCTAGATCTTCCATTATCTTTAAGACTAAAATTCCATGAGCCAAACTAGCACTATCGAAGCAGAAATTATTTCTCACCAAGCCTGTGAACTCTTTTCTGAAACACTCAACCTAGAATTTTAACTCATTTCACATCAAACTTCATTAGTTTGACGTATCTAAAAATGACGCTATCAATTCCATTCATAATTTATCCTCAAAAATTTATGGGATGACGGATAATACTTGACTATATTCTTCGGCACAGTCAAAGAAATTCATGATGACTGTAAAGAGGATTACATGTTACAAATATATTTGAAAAAGATGATACTTTCATAAATTATTCCCATTTTTCATCGTGTGTACACAAAAGATATATAAAGACTTATTTCCTTCACAATCCCCAATCACAAACTCGATCCGTATTCCTCGCAATACTGGCAACTATTGTATTCGCGAAAATTCTTGGGATATGATTTTTTTACAGGTTAATCAATTTGACTTTTGGCAGTAAACCTCTCAATCCATCGATTCAATCTGTATCCGTCACGACGACGTTCATAACTGCAAACAAAAATTTTTTTATATCTCCCGCTCAGATGCTGCTAGAAAGTCAATATTTGCCGAAAGGCTCAAATTGAAACCCTGATGTCCAAAGGAAAATATTTACAGAAACCCCATTGGATGTCATCAAGTTAGTTTTTGTGCCATTCGATTCGCCCGGTTGTATCCAATGTACCCCGAAGTGGAACCGGATTTTGTTTCGATGCGAACTATGTAAGTAGAAGAGAGATGTGTACCCACGTATTGACCATAGGTAAACACTCTAAAGGTGTTGCATCCCGATGGCTACCGCCAATCGGCTTGAGGTGGCATACTCAGCGATTCTGCAGTAGGTATTATGAATGAATGGGATTCATAACGACATCTCGATAAGGCCTTGAGATTTATTTCAGTTGGGGCGATTGAAGTGTCGGAAATTGAATTGGTTACGTTGCTATCTGGTTTGAACAGAGAATTGGCTTGTTTTGCTTCTTTTAATGGGATTTTGGGTATATTTTGGGTGTGCTTTCACCAGAAAATCATTGAACCATTCTGAGAAATGTGACTCGACCTACATCGGTCATTTTGGTCTCATCTTATCGACCGATACCTCTAAACTTTTGGGTCATATAATTCTTTGAAGGTAATAGGGCATTGTTTTGATGAATACCACTCATTATGAAATTTCTTTTTCATTTCCCATTTCCAGCATTCACCCTCATTTAATACGGTTTCCCTTGTACTTTCCTGTCATCAACAAGCATAACGGTACCCTCTGCCCTAGCTAAAAGAACAAAACCCCTTTTGTTTCTTCAGCACCCTTAGATGAAATTTACTCCACGATGAAATAATATTCGAAAGCTTTTATCTCCTATTAAGGTTCCAAATTCAATTTGGCTTTTAAAGGTTGCAATTTCTATTTGCTGGTAAAAGCCCTTTTAAAGAATTTTTAAGAGGATTATGGGGCAGAGGTGGAAGTAATTTGTATGGGATAAAGTCGAACTATTCGTGAGAACGCTCCAACCCGCCCCCAGGAAATTTCATTCGTTCTAACTTAATAAACGTAAAATTGATTTAAGGTAGAAGCTATCAATTTAGCGTTATGCAATTACAGTCGAACGGAAATAGATAACTATTCGAATGCCGTTTGTTTGCTTAAATGTTGATTAATTGGTTACGTATGAAATGGAAAAATCACGTGGAAAATACTTTTCTTCCCTCCATTATACTTTAATGGGTATTTGATCATGAGCACTTTTATAGACGTGACGTGTATTTATGCGTCAGGAGTTTTTACAGTTTCCAATTTCACACAATAAGTGACACTCTTCTGTACTTCACACAATGTGTCTCATCAATACAAAAACACTGAATTCATATAAACAATAATTTTATTACCGTGATTATTTCACTTCTTTTGTGCTACTTCGCTGAAAATCAAACTTTGCACACAAAAAGTTTTTGCCACTTATTTTACGAGTACCTCAGGGATCAATACTAGGTCATATATTATTCAGCTCATAAGTTTGTTCAGTCATTATGCATTAATAATATGCAATTATCTTTTCTTACTTAGTTATGATCTGATTAGGGGATAGGTACGACAACATTAGAATTACCGACCAAAATGTCAAATGGAGGACACAGCAATAGAAGTTTTCGAGTTTCTCAATCTGATGAATGAATAATCAATAATTTTGAAATTCTTTCAAAAATGCAAACACCTCTTTTAAAAATCCACCAATAAGCTTAGTAAGTGTACAATTTGAGACATTTTCGAATGTGATATGACTACAAATTGGAGCCCCATGGAAATATATTATCGCGCAACTGTTTCTTTTGTTCATATAAATGATCAATTGCTATCTGAAAAACATATAAATGTCCACTTGCATGCAGATGACTCGACTACGTAGAAGAAAAGCATGTTCAATCTTATAAAGAACTTTTTCGAATCTAAACTCTGACTAAGGTGGATCGCATGATGGTTGAATATAGTTTGGCTGTATCTCATAAGATATCACTTTATCTGCACAGATCAATTTTTTAAGTCGTTCTGTTGACCAAAAGAAGAGATTTTCTCTTAAAATTCAGATAACCAAGTTATTTACGTCATTCATGGATTTTCTTCTCCCAATTATTTCATGATCTCTAAGATATTATAACAGAAAAAATATCAGGATTTAAGATCTGCTAATCTGATGACAATTACCTTAATACCTCCTTTAATGGATTTAATATTCTACACACGGGTTAAAAACTGAATTGAACGCGAATGTGAGCATCCACTGCGAGAACCTGAGAATTTCTATGGCTTGAAGGTTTTCGAAGTGGAGGTCGAACCAATACCTTAGAATCCTAAATCCTCAAAGACCGGAAATGGCAAAACCTTCTAAACTACAAGCCATGAACTGGCCTTGAGCAAGAATATTGAACTCGTTTTTTATGAACACTTTAAGATATCAGCAAGTGGTCCGTTGAATTTATAGGACCACTTTCTACTATCTTAAAGCGTTCATAAAAAAGAG
>QYTT01081286.1:0-23404 GCA_006980735.1 Dasypogon diadema
CCTCTAAACCAACAGCTAACGTTAGAAGTGGTGTCAATGAGAGCATAGATAGTATAAGACCAGCATTATCTATTCCTGTTTAAGATTTTTTGTTGGTAATTATTTAGACAACTGATTTATAGGTTTATTGTGTACTTTCTAATTCAATTGCAAAGTTTATATTTTCCTGTTTTGAATGTTTATGATGTTGTCTAATATGTGAAAATTCCAAAGTACTGGATACAATGTGACAAGGAACTAATTCTATATCCGCTTCGCTTCTTGTTGAATAAAGAGCTGTAAGATAAATAGAATTATTGAGAATATAGCAATTACCTTAATTTTGTGTTATTTATCATCGACAATCCTCGTGGTTAGTGTTGAGGTTTCTGGGGTTTTTTTTTAAAGTTAAGAAGAAAATTTTCAATTATTTATGAGAGGGGGGGAGGGTTTAATTTATAATTTATTATGTGTCGAAGATCGAATAATTAGTTACCACTTTATTTCTTTATTACATTAAAAATGAGCTAATTTCGAATACACATTTCTTTCCTAACGCGTTTAATCCGGCGCTTTGCTAGGAAGAAAGCTTTCTCATGTAGGGAGGGATTCAGGTATCGAAGCCGATACTTTACTCATATTAGTATTTTTGTGTCGATACCTGTAAGAAATGTGTTGATACCACACTTTCGATACTTTTACTAATATCAGCACTTTTCCCTCGGTATCGAATGTTTTTGTTTACCAAGTCAAAATTTCAATGTAAATGTGCAGTGTAAATCGTCAAGTTACGTATTTAGTTATCATAAAACGCAATACATTTCCTCCCAAGAATACAAGACTTGATTAAAGAGAAACATTATTGGGATTGTATTTCGGATTTGGCCCAAAGAAAAGTAGAAATCGTCTAACAGTAGAATCCAGAAATTGTTTTTTTGAGTGATTGCTTGCTCGAAGAATGGAGCCTCTGAAATTCTGAATAAAACAACATAAAAAAATGATATTTTTTCCATAAATTTAATAATTTTCTGTAGGGAAGAAGAAGTCTTTTTTTTTGTGAGAATCTAATATGTATCATTTTCGCACATAAAAACGCCATATGTAATGTTTTTGTAAAATTAATAAATTTCTTCAGAATAGCCTGATTTATTTCGATACAGTTGAATCGATACTTCATGGTATCGATACTTTTAAATAACTAAAACTACTTATTTGATGTTTTTTCTTTCGATATATCAAATCAGTAGGGTATCGATACTTTTCATCCGATACCGTAAAACCATAAGAATCGACAGAACCGTGCATAGTTGACTATGTAAAAAGCATGGGCTCAGGAAGAAAAAGGCCAACTTCGTCAAATGTTTGGCCTTCTTGAGCCTTGTTAATGATATCTCGTAGACGAGACGCACAGGGAACTGATGGCGACAGAAAGTGAAGGGAAATCCTTGTGCATTTGCACAAAAACCTTTTATTACTTTTATTATTATTACAAAAATGTCCGTCTTCCCACCATCCAACGGTAGGATTCTCAGTAATTGTTTTTTAGAAGGAAGTATCTCCAGTAGGTCTAGTCCACTTTACATCTACTTAACACTGTATTAGCCTTGTCGTCTACCACCCAATATTTGATATTCAACAATCAAAATTTTCGCCTAATCTGTAATACACTTTTCGATTGAAGTGGGCAGCTTAATACATTTCCCTTCAAGTCAATTTTGCAAGAGTTTACACTTAAATAAAAACCTGACACACTTACCATGTTAATAATTATTTGAATACCTCTAGGAAATATTTAAAAGATGCCACCTTACCTTCTTCGCATTTTAACAAGTTCAAATCTAAAAGGAGAACTTTTCCCTTGTCTGTTCCAACAGCCAAACATCCTTGCATCATATGTAAAATCGTCCTTTTAGATATCTCGGATGCTATAAACTGGCAACTGGTCACTTTTTCCTTTATTTCAATGCATCGCAGCACTTTGGACTCCTTTATTGAGTAGAGTGCAACAATACCACCCGCAGTGTCCCCGAACAATATTCCGACGGCCAGAATACAACAATTTAAACCAGGAGCATCCGTTTCAGATACACAAGTAATAACACAATTCTCAAAACTAAATATTAAAGGAGAAATTCACATTATACCAAAGAATATTACTTAATGACTTGCTTACCCTAAATTATAATCAAAACGATAACTGGAAATTTTCTGTCCATTTCGAATTGAATGTATTTCAAGGAGTGGTCCTTGTGCTAACCATCCCAGCTGACCTTTTTTTATAACTCCTCCGATACAATCACCTAAAAATTTATTTAAACAAATAGAAAAATATCAGTTAAAAACCTTTGGAACAATTTATCAAAACAAATTTACCGGAACACCCAGACAAATCATCTGATGTTGCCACTATTTTATTTATGTAGGACTGTTGGAATTTTGTGGTACACTTTGAAACTAATTCGGCTTCTGTTAGCCGCATTTTATTTCACAATTTATTTATACGTATATTTCCTATAACTATTTAATTTGGATCTAATTAATATCCACGGAAAACTACAAATATTAAACGCGCCTCGAATTTTAAGGTTATGTCATCAAATGTCATTTTTCAAATATGTCAGTGATGCTCAAATATGAAATGCTATATATGATGACTGACATGTAGATGTCATGAATAACAGCGCGTCTCAATTGTAGGGTTTAGGTTTGGAGGAGTCCAAATTTAAATGGTTTAGGTTGAAGGAATCCGAGTTTGTAAGGTTTAGGCTGGAAGCATCCTAGTTTAAAAGGTTTAGGTTGCCGGCATTTCTTCATAATTCCGACGCGCAGAATAAAGTGAATTTGTATGGCTCATTAAATTTAATTTAATCAAACGGTGTTCCTGTTTCGACTTTTTTGTGTGTCTCGTCGGAATATCTCTTCAATTGGCCTGCAAAATAGTTAATTCTAAGGTGGGGCCTCTATAACTGTAACGGGACTTTTGCGTTCGTACGTTCTCAAGGCAAAGTGAATTTGTATTTTGATTTTGACATTTCATCGGTTTCCGGCTTGTTTTTCAATAACCAGAGCTGATTAATTAAATAAACAGAGTGAGATTTTATATTATTGCAGTAAACGAAAAATTTGGTAAGGATATTAGAAGTGCAGCTTAAAAGGTAGGAAATGGAATACTATAGAATTGTTTTAAAATATTTTTATTAACAAAATAAACAATTTTAACAAATTTATTTAACAAAATTAACAATACCGGTATTTCTGTGTACTAGACAGTGAGTAAAGCAGATCCGGTCATCTCTGTAAGGAGGTTAAGAGCAGCCCCTGTTTAGGCCTAGTGCGCATGTTTAGGGCAATAATCTCAGAGTTTAGGTGTCTTACCTGCAAGCAGTTTAAGTTTAGTATGCGTGTTGAGCGGAACAATCTTAAGATGTAAATTTCTTAATAGTAAGCAGGTTCAGAGCAGACTACTGTCCGGACATAGTACGCGTGTTTAGCGAAATTGTTCAAGAGTTTAATGAATAAATTGTAATAATAGTAAGCATGAATTTTAATGTCTACGACTTTAAACTTATTCGACCCTTACTCTCCCCCTAAATTGCTGGTCATTCTCCATTGCTGTTATCCAAGCAATCGTTAATGACACGCCATCACCGTCCAAAATACTGACCGCACTATATTAGAAAGATTTCTGTGGTAAGTGAACAAAGGTTTGTGATCTTGCGACGTAATCCTTAATCCATAACGGTTATCAGTAGACGATTTGGTCAGAAAGTCAATGACTTCTGTAGAAGTCCAGACCAAATAGGAATTCTCATCAACTCCTTCCAATTCTCTGAGATGAGTTCGTTATTTTATGCATGGTATTAGTTCGCATAGAGTAGTCCAAAATTCAGGATCATCTTATGTCAGTTCATGAATGCAAGCGGCTCTTAAATTTTTTAACCCAGGCCATAAATAAACTGACTTTTGATGGTCTATAGAAAGACGTTCCACCTGTTCTGTATCTGGGATGAATTTCTTTCAACAATCTCCAGTTCTTTTATCTCAGATACCTTATTCAGGACGATCATCTACCACAGAATATAAACTTAATCAGAAGTCTTATTAGAAACAAAGGGCTTACTCTGAGGGCCAGAATGGTCATGTAATTTATTGCAACTACGAAAAGTCTATCTAATGAGAAATTCTTTTCCATTTTTAAGCCATTACTGGCCTTTAGTGAAATGTCACAAAGGAGCTTTGGTATTTTTTTTTCATTTTCTTGATGTCAAAAATACTTTTCAGGTAAACACAGGTTTCCAAAAATTCTCAGTTAATATCATGTCTATAGACGTTGTTTGGGCTGAATTTAGCAATGATATTGTAATTAAGGACTTGACACTGGATTACTTGGAGGAAGCTCTACGATTCATAGAATTGTACTATGTTCCAAATTCAATTGTCCTTAGATACTTGGACATACCAGGCGATGAAGAGGCCACTGCAACCTACATGAAAATCATTAAAAGTATAATTTTACAAGGAATATCTTTGATGATTTTAAATAAAAAAACTAATGACATTTTGGGTGTGGCAATTCTGCAAGTTATGCATTATGACGACATGCCTTGGTTCGTTGTATTTTGTCCTGATTGATTCTGTTATCATTGTATTATTGTAGGACAAGATACCTATTAATGGCAGACTGTAAGAAAATCAAATCATTACTAAATATGCAAAAATATATAGCGATGATGTCAGTCCAATATAAAATTATGGAAGGCCTTTCTAAAGACTGCCTTAACATTTACGTAATGTGTGTTAAACCTGAAGGGAAAGGTAAGTACAAAAATAAATTTAATGGATTTTCATGAAATATTTATTTAAAATTACGTTTTCGATATGATTTTCTTAAGGACCGGTGGTAACTACTGTGTAGATTTTTTGAGTAATGTCAATATCTGATTCCTCTGTCTGGAGGTAAGCTTCATTACTGCATAGGATAATCGAAAATTTTAAGATTAATTTCCAAGGAAAAATGATAAGAGTACCACTTCTGACGATCTCTATATCCTGAATCATTTGATAATCCTTGTCTCGTGAAATAGATACCAATTATTTCGAAGATTCCAAATGCAGCTTGAATTGGAATTTTGGTAACCGCCGAGGCGATGTGGTGCTTTGATCTAGCTAATTCACAGCATATTTTAATTTATCAATAATGCCGGAAATGTTCTACATGAGACTTCTGACTTATTTGTAATTCTGTGCTACGGCCTTGTATTGTTTAGTCTCTTCGAATCCAAGTCAGAAAATAGTTTAGATCGCTAGTAGGGTATTTTCAGTGGTGCGTGCCAGAAAAAATGCAGATTGATGTCAATATTAAAAGTCGAAAAAATATTGAATGTAGAAAATTAATGGATGTAACGGCGGCATTGAACATTACCTGGTAAAAATCAAAAACCGTTTAGGAACTCAGACTCTGTAGAAAGAAAAGAAGGTGTGTTGATACGGGGTCCTTCTAAGGATCTTCTATGTGCGATAGAATCAATAAAAAAAACTCTTAAGATAGATTTAGAGGCAAGAGGAAAAAGAAACCACTTGAAAACCTAAAACTGCACTAATTAAGCCTAAAATAAATATTTAAAATGAAATTTCATTAAAAGCAAACACTGAAATATGTTCTTTAGGTCATCGCTGGAAAATCAAGTTATTGCACTGTGCATACAAAGTGGCACAAAGTATGTTTTTACCCTTCATAAGTTATATTGCATCCACATTTAATGATCAGATCAGAGCATCATACTATGGAATGGAAGTAACAAATACATTTTTCCGCAATTTTTCATTTTATGTAAATTACCTTACTTGCAGGAAGTTACTCGTATGTACTATGGTAATTATACTGATCCAGATGGTACACACCCATTTAAAACAATTGAAGGAGGAGAATATTATGTAGTTCTGTTTGAAAGTCCTGTAGAGCCTTCAATACGTTATACGGATATTATTATATAATAATTACACTGGTTGCGTAATATTTAAAATCGGAAGACATCTTAATATTAAATTATGAATACAATAGGGAACAAAAAATGCTGCATGAATCTTATTATCTTATTTTGAACGGTGTAAATTTTATGAGATTAAATAGAATTTCGAAATAGTATTTTTAAAATGATTTGTTTACATAAACAGAATTATATTGAAGCTACTGAGTACGATCAGTAACACTTCGAAGCATTACTTTTTGATGATGATACAATTTATATTTTTTTTAGTAGTGTGAAATATTTCCTCCGCTTGAAGACAGGCCCCTTATTACAAAATCAGGTTCGACTTGAATTCTTTTCCCTGATCATAAGTAAGCACCAGCCCAATTTTCCTCAGTCCCTCTTTCTCAGTAACTCTTAATGTGAAAAAAGACAAACTGAAACAAAAACAAAACTGGTGTCTATTTGGAATTGCAGGAAAGAATTCAACATTATTTTCTTTGATAAGACTATTGAACGTGCCAATTAACTTTGTTATGATACATTATTAACATACGTATGTAGAAAATGGAGTGCCACAGAGATCGGTTCTTGGGCCCATAGTCTTTGTACTGTTTGGTTTAGTTTGGTAAAAACGTAAGGGTTTACGTAAATGCTGATGATATCGCTCTTCTTAAGGAACTTGGATAAGACTGCCCCAGGCAAGTGGAAGCTTCAGCGACAGCCCGAGAATTTTGAATTTAAAAGTACTGAAAGTGAAATACCCTAAACGAACGAATAATTTTGAACTAAGAATAGAGAGTCCAGCGAGACCACCCTGTAGGGTCGCACACGCTTACAAAGTACTTTCGGTATCATTTTCGCTTTGCTGATCGGACGGAAGACTCATCCTTCCCGCAATGTCTGCAAGGCTCCAAAGCAGGAAGAAGTTCTGTGGGCAAGTCCTGAAGACCCTGAGGCCTGCACTATCAGTGAAAAACCAGTATGCCGTTCTGCACGGACACTGATGGTAGCTAAGTGCCGTTGAATGTGACTTACTTTTTTGCCTGGTATTGGAGACGTAAGCGCCTCTAAGTGTGTTCGTGGACTTTGCTAACATCCGTCGACATAAAACTGACCAAAAAGTTCATCCTATTGTAGATCCGTAGCCTCTGGGCTGTTGAAAAACTATTGTTTGTTTTTCTGGAGAAAATAGTATAAAAACTTTGACTGATGGAGTTGAGATGAGTTCCCAGTTATTTAAAGAAGTCCGGGTATTCAAAGCTTCAGTCGCCTATGGTGGAATTTTGCCCAGGTTCATGTTTAAGAGAGGTCATTAGGTTATAAGTTCTGCACCAAAACGGAAACAGGTGCAGAAGTCGGTATTTTGGAGCACAAATGCCTGATAATTAGCGTGTGAGAATTGACAACGATAGCCAGAAGTATATAAAAGCAAACGAGCCTTTATTTCGGCACATACCAAAATAGCAATATTGGAAATATTCCAAAAAAAAATTTTTCAAAAAAGGCACTATAACCTGTCGGGTAGATAAAAATTGGCTTATTAGAAAGATCAATCAATCTTTTAGTATTTTCCTTACATGCAAATATTGTATTACATTACGCATCACATTACACCTCTGTTAATCCACTTGCCAGTACCCAATCAAATATGCAAATAAAAAATATATCGACTGCGTTCTCATGAGAATAACTGACCTCTGCAAAAAAATTTTTTTGAACACATTTCGGGTAAACATAAGCAAATTCTTCATTGAGGTGGTTAGCCCTGATCATATGGGAACGCAACAATAAATTATTTATGGTCTGGTCACGTTTGGTGATGAATCATGAGGGGTCATCTTGACGTGCAGCAAATGAAAGTTGACACCATCGAATAAATAAATGGCACCAAAATCTGCATCGCCACTTACTCTGTGGATAGAGATGTGGTTGCTAAAGATAGTTACGTGGGGTGTGCTGGTGTTAGCAGTGACTGGAATAATCGATGACACTGAAGAGGTTCACACTAAAAACAGTAAAAGGTAAGATTCTGTTGAAATTGTGTTAATTTTGAGAAATTAACTGGCGTATTTTTTTGGTGTAGTGCTCCAGCTCCAGTTCAACAAAACTTAAAAGTTGCACCCAAGGATGAGAGCTCAGTTCCAGCAAAGGATCAAATTACTGGTGGCTCACCTTATATTAAGCCCAAATTGGCTTTAGTCGTCACGGTAAATGGAGGGAGTGATAAAAATACACAAAGTAGTAAAAATGGCAAAAAAGACATGAGAGATGAGTTGATGAAAACGCTACTCGAAAATGGTGAAGTTCAACATGTCAACAGTCTCGGGTTAACAAGTGAAGAGGACAGTAAAAAAAGGCATGTGGATCACAAGCATGAAGAACTGTGGGCCATAATTGAAGCTTTGGTGGCAAGAAAGAATGCACTGCAAGAAGAACTAAAAGATTCTCATCACGATTATGAAAATAGTTACAAGAATGAAGAGAATTTCATTAAGAAGTATCTACAGCAGAAAGACCATATGGAGAAAGATTACTCACATGAACTAGGCAAGAGTGGTAACAATAAAAGCTTTGAGAGGCTTCATTTGGGAAGCAATGACAGCAAAGAGGGAAGTCAAACAGAAGAATCTGATGAAGTGATCTCAAGCATAGAACAATTGCCATCATCCTTAGGACGGTTATTGAGTCCAGAAACTATTAAGAGGCTTGGATTGTTAGACTCCTCCAGACAGATAGAAGACTTTGGATCCGAACAGGAGCAAATTTCCCAAGAAGCAGAAATAATAAATTCGAAAAAGCATCGTAACAGTGATGAAAAGAAAGTAGATCCTTACAATGTGAACGTAAAGTTTTCGAAATTTTTGGCCGATAGAATGACGGATCTGTACAATTTGGAATCCTTTTCCAGAAAGAAGAAAAAAATGAAAAGGCATTCTGAAAATGAAGATAATGTTTCTTTAGGACAACACGATGAACTCCATTCCAAAGGTGACTCCAATAAAATACAATCGAAACCACCCGTAAGTTCTGTTAGAAGGTCAAAGGCTTTTCGGAAAAAGAGTCAAGCCACCTTTAAAATTGAAGGAAGGAATCATGGCCAGGAATTAATAAACGAACGTCTAAATAAAAATTATTTGAAAAAACCAATGAAGGAGAAAAAAAATCATGAAAGCGTTAAAACGAAATTTTCCAAAAGAAAAAAAGGCACCAAGCATTATTTTATCGAACTTTCTTCATTAGAACACAATCTTCCATATCCTCAGAAGGCTCAAAAATACTCAAAGAACAACGAGAAACAATCGACGAAAAAATCAAAACGTTTTCCCAGAAAAATACACAAAACGCATTCACAGGATTATTCTAACAATCCCAGCCCATATCCCTACAAAATTAAGGTCATGTCTTCCAACTCCTTGCCTGAAGACGGAAACCGGAATATTGTAAATAAAGAAATGTCCACTTTAGACATGAGGATGGCAGATTTGGATGAAAAGATAGATCATCCAGATTCTCTGGCCAGTAAAAAGCATGGTCTGAAGAAAAACACCAATCGATTATTTAAAAAGGACGATTTGGACCGATACTCGTTAATATCCCCCGAAATTCCAAGCAATGATCTGGAAAGAATTTCAAATGACACTATCACACCCCATCAGCCAAAAGTTTTGGAAAAATTATACTCCTATAATGCAGAAAATCAAAACTCTCCAGGTCGTAAAGCCAGATCAGTCCGAACTAAATTTAACACGAACAGATATCGTTCAACACAAAAAGATGCATACGAATCTGATGAATACGAGGACTGTAGCTGTGAGTCGGACTCATCTAACCATGGAAGTATCAAGCCAGCCCGATCCATACCTTTCAATTGGTATGACTTTAATAAATTCATGCGATCCTCCGATGACTCGAACTATAGAATTTCTGAACTTCTAAAAAAATACTACCAAGACAATCGATCTAATGAAGAATCCTCAGAGGATTATTCTCAAAATAAAGAACAAATTTCCGCAAGTCAAGATCAAACATATTATGCGAGTAAACCTTGTGACAGTGCACCTCAGCAGGAAGAAGAACAGTGTCCATTGAAATCCGCTAAATCAGACATCAATTTGCCGGAAGAAATTCCTGCTGTACAGGTTCCTTCATGTAGTTATGGTTTGAATTTGGATAAGATTGCCAAGGAATATAATGAAGCTGTTGAGAATTCGAAAGTCATTACAGTCATTCCAATTGATAAGCCTATTATTGAGCCTAGAGAGTTGGACTACCCTGAAAAGGAGAATGAACGACCGATTTATTTAAAAAGGCGGACTGGAATCCGAATTCCTTTGAGATTAGTACAAGATGAAGAGGGAAACTGTAACATTCAACTGGACATGAAGTACATCTGTAGGAAGTGTACCAAGCAGAGATTGAAACGAAAACGGTATCAGAAAGAACAAAACCAGAATTAGAGATATATAGAAAAATAACCGCACGTCACTCCATTAAATCACAAATTTATTTATTAAATCATCACCCCTGACCGTTACTATAATTTTTTATGTACATATATAAATATTTTACAAGTCAAGATGTGTTATTTGTCTTCTGAACCCCAGTTTCTATTATGTGAAGGGTATTAGAGAGTGCAGAAGTCTGGGTATATCTCTTGAACCACTCTTGAAAATCCTTAACTCTTCAACTATTAACGTTCCAGCGATTCTAGTGAAATGTAAAAGAATCCTGGATCCTGCCTAAAAAATATGTTGTCTTGAAAGTGGTATGATCTCTTAACTAAGAATTTGTTCTGGTGTCTGCTCTACTTTCATACTTAAGTTTGTCCCAGAATCTCCTTCAGATTTTCGATCGCTATGTTGTGCTCCCTATCGAAAGTATTGGAAAAGTTAACGTATTAAGCACTGGCATACTTTGAGAGTAAAAATTTACTGACTCTCTCTAATCGCTAATTTTTTTTTATCAAGACAAAGTAACCTCTGCGCTACATTTGACGCAGGGTGTACCTCACGATTCGACATTGGGACCACTGCTTTTTAGTATACTTACCAAAGACCTCCTAGAGGTGTTCTGTCTTATAGAATTAGCCCGAAATTAGTAGAAGCCTTGATTTTGCCTTATTTTACTTTTGATAGCAGCGTCGTCCGAGGCTGAATAGTGTCGATTGTGATGCTCCTCAACCCATGTTGGAACCGTTGCCTCAAAACTCTGGTATTCTGCTTTAGCAGGCAGCTTATTCCTGAAGGGATTTAAAGCTTTTTTGTATAACTGATCAATTTACTATCAAATATGATTATTTTGAGGTTTTTGATGGGATGCCACAAGGATCTGTTCCTTAATCTTCTTCGTATCCTTGTTTTTTATTTTAGGACTCCAACCTTTTAATCCAATTTGTAGTTTTGCAGACGATAATTTTCTTGACGATTCAAAAATCAGTTCACACCGTTCTCGTTGTTTTTCACTTAAAAGTCTTATATTTTTACTGGTGTAGGACGTATTGCGGCTTACATATTAGACCATTTCAAAAAAAACCAACGAAGCCTTTGGGTTTATTAGCGACAAAACGATAACATCAAGTAGGTATACTTTGGAGCACTGACATAACGACGACGTTAGCTAGTTTTCACTCCTTTTTTAGTTCACACAGCGCTCGCCCATACCTACAAATAAGATTTAACCGTTAATTATTAACAAGATTTCAAAGTGATTTCTATAAGAGTTATTCTTCTTCGCCTCGGCATGTACGTTCATCTGGTGTCCGTCAAGGTTCGATACTTGGACCCTTGCTTTTATCCTTGCCGATGGTGCCCAGCTGTATTTTTTTAGACCACTTAGACTCAGCGAAAATTGGACTAGTTGTATTAGCGAGGGGTGTACATCAAAGTCAGGTTCATGAAGAGTTTTCGACCAATAATAAGGGAAGTAAAAAAAACTGTAAAATTTTATCCATTGATTTTCGGCTGTCGAGGATGGACCAATGAGCAGCAGACATTTCTACAGCAACAAAACAAGGTCGAGATGAAAACAAAACAAAAAAAGTGGTTTTGGAAATTTCTGCTCCAATATTTATAAATTAAATTTATTTTGTATCTTGCAATATAAATAATTAGAACTATAGTATTTAAGGACTGCTATATACGAAGGTACAAAATAGTTATCTTCTACAACACTTATCACTAGCGCGGCTAAGAAATTAAATAAAATTAAAAACACAACTCTTAACCAAAGGACTATGTACATAACTAATATATGTTAATTTTGCGTAAAAAAACCGCAAATCGTAACAAAAGGCATAAGAACCCTCCCGAGTCCTTTAAGGACTAGACAAGAGTAGAGAGCTCATGCGGAGATGTATTTGTGACGTTGCTTATATCCAGCGTTGTGGTTGGCATTCCCGGACTAACAGATCCGCTTGCATCCCTACCACCCAAAATTGTTGTGTTTACTTTTGGAGTTGGTGGTGTAGCTGTTGCCGTCCTCACTGCAAATCCCGGAACATAAGAATGATTAAAACTGATATGGGAATGATTCGGGGATAAAGGTGTAACTGGAGTCATGGGGGCTGCATGACTCATTTGGGATGTGTGGGTTAGGGGGGTGTGATTAGAATGGTTTGTTGTATTTAAATGGATGTGATTAGAATTTTGATTCATAAATTGGGCAGGTGGTGTTATTGTACTAATTTGTGGGGAGAGGGTTAGATTAAGTGGATTCTGACGGACACATATTGTTTTCTCCTTTTGCCATACGAACACATTGTGAACCATTGCACCACCACAAAAAACTATACCAACACCAATTAGGACACTGGTTATGATGGCTGGCGTTGAATGAAATTGTGTAAATGTATAAAGTATTATTCCTGTAAGAGCAAGAAGAATAACTTGTAAATCTGTATACGTGGGATTCAATGAGGTATTACTAACCTGTTAAGAAAATTGGTATAGAAATAAAAAATCCTCCAACAGCACAAACTCTGCTTACGCTCGATTTTTGTAAGTATTTATTTCCACTAAAAAGAGAATAAAAAAATTGGAATAATATAAAATCTATGTGAGAATAATTAATACGAAAGTAAAGTTTAGAAAATTCGAGAAATGTAATGCAACAAGAAATAAAATGGCAAATTCTAGATGTCTACAATTTCATAAATCAAGGTAAGGTGTCCAGGTGCGATTTTCTTAGCGGATTTTTAACACTATCTCAACAGAAGCCATTTGTGCCATTTAAGCTCTTGAGCCCAAATGATAAAGGTAAAAAAAAAGATGAGTATAGAAAGGTACTCTGCAAAAGGCTGTAATCTCCTATCGCCTATGGCTGCACGTAACTAATTTTATTTCATTAATTTCTGTGGAAGTAGAAAGGTTTAAGGCTATAACTATTTTGCTATCGGGTAAGTTCCTTCAAAACTTTAGCGAACTGATGGGAGAGAGTCCTACAAAAGATTCAAAGGTGGGCTAATAAACGTGGCCTGAGTATCAAAAGTCTTTAAGCTGCGATAAAGGAAACATTAACAGAAGAATTGATTCTGAACTTAACTTCTTAGGATGGTTGCGTGGTTGCACTGTGCTTCAATTTAAAGAGCTTGGGAGCTATTGTACTGGACTTCAACTATCGGCTATCAACCGAAAAAAGTCTACTGTGGAAATTTTATTAAATTGACATTTGAATAGATAAGAGATACACCAAAAAAGTGATATACACCAGATCTGACCACAGCTTATTCCGAAAATGCAAATGAAAACATTTAACGATATCTGAAATCTTCAGCTCCGAAAACGTAAAATTTTATAAATAGATAGAATTCGATATTTAAAATCAAATTGGTAAAATGTAAAAAAATGATACGGCTATGACCTTTAATGGGTTAATATCAGACGATTGCAATCTCTTTAAAACACAAATTTCAATAGTGATGGACAGGAACTGACATAACGCGCCTGTCTATATTTTTTTCATGTAGCATGGGCCACACAGTCATGAAATTGAGCTCACCTCTGGGCATTCTTTGCAACTAATCTGTCAAGCAAGTAATTTTATACCTTTAAGTCGCAACAAATTCCAAGCAATCGACTTATAGGTTTCAAGTGGTGTCAAGCAAACCATTCCATCAGAAGATATCTGAGACCTACTTAAACCAGAAATTCATGAATTTCGGATTACACACACAGGGCTTCCGCAAACTTCTCTTGTTCAGATTATTTGAAATAATTCTTGGGGGAAACCTTTGCATGCATATCCGTCTGTATGTAGTATATATATATATATCCTATAGTGAATGAAACGAACCATCGTACTAAGTTGAAAAAAAAAATCTAACAAATCAATTGTCCGACAATTTAACTAATTATTCTCTCTTGTAGTCAGTCTTTCATTTCATGGTTTTTATCCTTAATTGCATTTATCACCAAGGGAAATGTTTGGAATTTCAGAAAAACACTTTGGTACACATTCCTGCAATTACGTTACCACTTAAACAATTGGAGGAAAAGTTACACGGTTTTTTTGTTTTTTTTTTATAAGGAGAAATGAATGCAACATTACGTAAGAAATGGCCAACATCCGGCAAAGAATCTTTCCTTTTTGTCTGTTTTGTGTTTCACTATCAATTTTCCAAGAATGTGAAAGCAGTACAAGAAGAATTTTTATTTGTCTTGTGGGAAAAAAGATTTTGTTGAGATTTAAAAAGAATAAAGTGTTCTTGCTGTTGAATTCGATAAGGGCGGTACGAAGCAATTGTTTGGAGATAGAAAGTGATAAAAATGAAAATTGGCATTAACTGTGGAGTTCACCCTTCTGCAAACCAAGAACTTCTGCATTTATAATATATTTACAAAAAAAACATCAGATAATGTTAATTAGTAAGAAGTCAATTCATACAATTACATATTTAAAGGATCGGCCAACATATCTCTTGCATCAAACTTGATTTTGGAAAAGACTTCTTCGATGAGGTTCAGTATTGGAGGATATGGTGATAGAAAAAGTTAGACTGTGTCCTGTTTGACCAACAAGATCATGCACTTCCTGCGTCTTTTGTATATATGCGTTGTCCAAAAGTCAACCAAACTTCGTCCAGATTATCGTCTTCTAATTTCTGAAGTAATCCCTTAAGAAAGTCGCAGGGTGAATTTTATTTGCAAAAGGGTGAACTTAATGTGAAAAACCTGTACTTACTTAGATTATGGAAAATGCAATAATAATTTAAACTTTTGATGGAAAAACTTCTCAAAGAACTTTGAAACATTTTTAGGTACATTTTTAATCCAATCATCAGGACAGTACGGCAAATGCAGAACAAGGTAAAAGTTAATGTATTTCGCATTTATCTTGATGATGACTCAAAGTATTTTGCAGGATTATTCAAGTCACACAGTCAATGCATATTGTGAGATGCTGGCAAGTTTAAAAGAAGGCTCACCTCCAATTGGCAGAAAAAAGGACTATCGGTAAGTGGAATCAAGTATTATTAGAACTAATATAAGAACTAATAACTAAGCATATGAAACGCTGTAAGAAATTACCAGATGCAAAGAATTTCATACGAAAACTTCACCCTGTTTAGTATTGAGAAAAAAAAAAAAACAAAATAACAAACGGTTGCAAGGTAAAGACATAGAGAAACCTTACCACTTCAAAGAGAAGCCCTTTTTCAAATTTTCACATCTAAATAGTGAGATAGGCTTCTTGTAGATCAAATCACAATGCACATCGTCACATCAGTGTGAATCTTTGAAATAAAAATGCATTTAGGGACTCTTTACAGTCTGGACGTAAACAAGTCAGGATCATCAGAAAAAGTGGATTCAACAATAGCAACAACAACAACCGAATAATTTAACAAATTGCATATTAAGCTTAGCGTTCGCGTGCCTCGGTAAGAGGAGACTCGAAGGCTCGAAAATCATTTCAAAATTACTCTTACGATATCTTGGCAATTGGACATGTTCATGCTTCAATCATTGCAGCACTTGATGGCACCGCCGCACCTATCTACCATTACACCGAATATTTTTTTTTTTTTTTGAGAAAGGCCAAAAGTGCCACAAACGCGGCCAAAGCATAAGATTTCTATAATTATTTCACTGGTTATGTAATGTCTTTCAAAAATTCCATCGAAACCGCCATCTCAATTGCGACAAACATGTGAAAAGTAATCGAAGACAGGAAGGCACGTGAGGTGTTTTGCAACCGAAATCGACCAAAACACCACAAGACGAAAATTCTACGGAAGATGTAAACGTCTCACAAAATACATGTCTCAGTGATGTCGTTTTCCATAAAAACGGTCATTTCACATAAATTGCAGAGTCGGTTAGCATAGTTCCGGTGAAAAGGTAACAATTGTCAGGTGGCGTTACTGACAAGGACTGGAAAGATTGGTTACACAAAACTAAAACCACACACTTAATGCCCACCTTGGTTATCCCTAACGGGGATTTTCTTTCCGCATGACCATCAAAAGCCATTACCACATTATATGCACCCTTATGCAATAATAGGTCAATTAAGGGGAATGACTGCTTATTATAATAAAATCAGGGGGGGGGGGGGGGGACAAAAAATGTATACTCACCGTCCTGAAGTGGCAGGTGCACGAACCAATTTGACTGCAAACAGGAACTGAATGGCGCAAACTAATAAACAGCAGAGGTTCAGTGACAAGGAGAGTGCACATAATGCTAACGTAACATCATAGACGATTATGTAGTCTTCCGGTGAAGTGGGTCCCGGTGGTGGCGGTGGTAGTTCTCTTCCTCCAGGTGAAATTTTCAATAGGAAAATTAAGGAGAGTAACGCTAAAAGTAGTGAGACTGAAAAAGAAATGAAAACAAAAATTAATTTGATAAGAACAAGAAAAAATGCATCTTCAGTGAAGCGTGTAAGATGTTAACATATGGTGGTCTAGGAAATTATGTACAGGACAACATAAGAGGGTGGGGGCTTAATGGACATATGGGATCAGGTGATGGGTTTCAAAGCACGTGCCACAGTTGAAATCGAGATAAGAATGACTTGTTTTATGACTACATATGACATTACACCTTTTCCAGCTTCCGTGCTTTTGAAATTTAAGACGGGAATGACTTTGGACAAAAAAAAAGAATGTTTTTGCTATTTGTAAGTCAAAAGCAAAAGAACTACCCTGACTGTTGCACTTGGAACCGTATGTTTAATATTGCAATACAGATATGATGAAAACGATAGGGGTTTTAAGAGAGAAAAATAATATGGAAATTAGACTAGAATTTTGAACTTCTTTTGAACTACATATAAGAAGGTAATATGATGTTTTTAAGTGCATCTGTATACAATTATGGAAATTGTTTTTTAGTTTAAATCTGAATCAAAAAAAAAAACTAAATAAGGTGAGAGAACGAAGCCTTGTGGTACAACGAGGTTTACTCGAAGAGTTCCCCAATATATTCAAGTTTTCTTTTTTCATTATTGTGATGTAATTCCTAATCTACTCTTCCTCAAAATTTTCTTCCACTAAGCTGTGCTGTCGTGCATCATAGGATTATCCCATGAGCTTTAGACAATGAGACCTCGAAAGCGCAAGGAAATAGGAATTTTCTCGGTGTAGTTTCTATTACTGTGAACAAGGAAGAAAAAAAATAGCATTAGAAAGAATTATAACCTATGGATCTGGAAATTTTTTCCTTTATTTTTAAATACGTTTTTTTTTTTCATCTATTAAAGTAACGGTAAAACACCAAAATCCAATCAATATTCAGATAGTACACCAGAGTATCGATATTTGATATTATCTTTATTGCCAATGAGTTTGAAAACCTTTCTATGGGCGCAACACATCACGTAATAGGCTTGATGGTGAATGAATACAAATTTGTGTTTTACTGTGAGAATATATAATTTAAAGTGAATTAATAGATCAAAAGAGCATCACATCGCAGTTTCAACTGTGGGGCATTCTTAGACCTCATGGAGCGGAGCATTCTATCTTAACAAAAGTCAATTTCAACACTACAAAATTGCTGTTGTAGGGACGCTGTTAGCATGATAAACAGTATTTGTTTGCTTGAAGCAGCCGTGAAGAATAGAATAAAATCTACAATTTTAGCCATTTCTGTTCTTCTTGCAATCACCAATTATGGAGGGCATCAAGTTCATGACGAAAGTTATTTTTAGCTAACCTCGAAGTCAACAATATTTGAAATTTTTTTGCATCTTCATGAGAGTCTTTTAGAGAAAAAAATAAATGCTAATATTATCGCAGTGATCATTTCCCCGAATAATGGAGTTGTTTTACATCCGAATGATTCTTAAAGAAGATTAGTATTGTTTCTGTGTGTTTTTCAGCCATTGAAGCAGAAATTTTATTAAAAAAATAAAGTAAAGTAAATAAATAAACTTACCTAAACATAAAAGTCCTAAACTGGTTAAAGCTTCTCTTGCTCCAATTCTGTGTTTGGTATTGAGTGCAGTACTATTCAGGTTATAACTATTGCTAATGGTGTGATTGTTATTATTAGATGGTGAATTATTCGTTGGTGTTAATTGTGTCGTATTTAAAACAGATGATAGTCTCGGTCCTCCGTTCGCTATAATTTTAGGTGGTTGTCCTGATCCAGGTGTTGATAGCGTCGATACATTAAGTGGTTGTGCTGGCCTACTATGTAATAGGCCCCGCGTCGGAGGACGAGCTTGACCTGACGAGGGGCCAGGAGGCATATGCTTTAACATTTATTGTTTACACTTATATCGATATTTTTTCGCATTTGAGAGCATCGCAATTTCGTTTTGTTCACATTCAGTTGCGTTCTTAATAGTAATAGCAACTGATTTTCTATTTGTGAACACATTTTTCTTGTGTTCATCGCGTTTAAGTGTAGGCTTTTTTGTGTTTTGCTCTGTTAAGATGAAGTACTTAACTGGTGGTGCATTTTAAACTCTTCTCGATCATTTTGTGAAGGGTGTTTGTGATTGATCCAAAAATCTGAAAAATTAAGAAAATTTCTGTAAGAATTTCCTGAATTACTAAAATTTACACTAAAATTAAATATCTTCGCTGACTTTCTTGACCTGCAAATATCAAGTATGCCATTTAACACCTATACCCACATTTCAGACCAATACGGGACTGCCAATAGTTACGTAATCTTCATATTACATAAGACGAAAATATCTAGGAAGTTCAAACTTCAATTCATAATGACCACAATATGCATGAGAAGCAAGATTGTTTCAACGTGTGCAATTAGCCAGACAATGGACTAGACCCACTCATTACAATTCTGTTTACATCTTTTGTTATTGTAATCTAATTTCCGAGAAATTGCTTTCTCATTAAAGTGCCTGCTGACATGAGAGGAAAATTATATAAAAGCAACCAGATTAAAGGTATTCCTCTTCATCTCAGCCAATTTGAATATAAAGTAGCTAGCCTCGATGCTGATACCACATAGACTACCTACATTAAAATTTTCATCTAAGACACGAGATAATATCGACTTCTTGCTTTGCCGTTAAGAGTTTCGCTTTTAAGATAAAAACATGGGACAAACCCAACCGCCACAATATAATAACACCTGCTTCTGGGCAAGCCATATTATATACATACATATTAAAAGGAAGCAATGCACTCCCCTTGTAATACCATTTGCCAGGGTATCTTCTACCTGGGGATCACCTGCTCGACAACCTTTTTCCTGCTTGTGTGGCAGTGGCAGTGGCATGGCAGTTACGCGATCTGTTGTAAACATTCCGGATTCAGTTGTGGATGCACAACAAGGTTCTTCATCGCATCGTCTCAAAAACAAGATGTAGCTGCACTGCAATGCAGTTCTACTTGTGTGTACCATTTTTCTTCAATAGCTAAACTAAAAGGTGAAGGAACTAAATCACAGATTGCAGATTGCAAACCGCGCGCCACGACGGAAATAATCTTCTCTCTAAGGTGATGTGTTTTCTCTGCATTTTCCTAATGTTCTCACAGCTATCACTTGCAGACAGACAACTAGTAGAAGACACTTTTACTTGGTAAATTTTTATTACGGAAGAATGTTTGTGGAAACCTTTAATTAAAATGATTACAAATCATTATTTTGTGGTTAGAATCGTAATTTACTGTAGAAAAGTTGAGTTTTCTAATTTGCAGGTCAAAATTCAGAATATAAAATTTCGTAAAAAAAAAAGAAAATGGTTTGTTTGGCAGTTGGTTTTATGGGCACATTACCCATTCTCCTAATTACGTAAATAAAAAATAGTAATTACAAAAATTGTAACGAGATATCGGGTAATTGCGGTGCCAATGAATTTTAACTTCTTCAAAAGTCAGGGGATTCCACAAATCTAATAAGGGGTTAGAAAATTGCCAACAGGCGACACAAACAGGCCTATAGTAACCTTCATAAAATCCGCCTGGCTTAGACGGCTTGTGTCCAAAATGTAAAACCAAAGGATACCTAAGGACGTCCTAGGCAGAAGCCCTGAGGATGACAAGATATACGTGGCAAAAACTCGTATTCTATACTTTGATGATGTGAAGGGAGATCGCCGAGTGTTGGCAATTGTGAACTGGAGAGGGTTTAAAAATCGCAAATGATATTGATGACGAGTATTTCAATATCTTATAACCCTTTCGAGACGACAAATGTGTGTACCAGCCATCTCGAAAGGGATAACCTAATAAAAAAAAATGGTGGATGGAACCCAAATTATGGAGAACTTCACTAGGAACCTGCACTCTTTGATCCGTGCTACATCGACTATATTTGCTGATATAGCTGATCTTGTTCTCCAAGTATTGGACATGGTCACAGTGGTGAGGGAGGGTGGCAAGGTATATACAGTGTTACAAGGAAGTGAAATTCCAAAAGTTTTTACCTTCTTAAGTTGAAGATAGCATTCTTCTGGTTTCTTGGCAAAATTAGAAAAGTCGATGAATTCAAGTTTTAACATCGAAGCTATATAGCAGTAGTCACTGTTTATAGCCATCACCAAAGAAGCTTGTCTGACTCGAAAAGCCCTGCTCTACTCTATAATTGGTATAGGCGGCGGCAGTATTAGAATCCTAAGATCCAAATACGGACTACGACCTGATCTCTTCTTTAGAATTTTATCTTGTTCTTGATGAGCGAAGAAAATCAAAGAAATTTGAATTAGTTAACGAGATCAACTTGCAACATTCTTTTGCAAACTAGTTTCCCTATAAGAAGTAGACGACATCCTATTATGTACACTAACCCTTAAATCGTTATACTTCAGGAGCAATGAATGCGATTTAAAAGCATTTCTGGATCAGATAGAAGTGTGGAAGTAAAGACGTTTTTATACTGCGAAAGACATGAAAACTTGCAGGCATGTTTTATTATGTCTAGTGCAATGGAAACAACGATTTTAAGACAAAAGTCTTGCAGCCAAGAAAATTTTAAGAGGTCGGTGCATACGAAATACCCGATTTTAAGATTTTATGAATGAAACCAAACCATTTGCTATTTGAATTTAGTGCTTGTTGCGCAGAAACTCAGGTTTAAAATCTTATCTACGACGAATCCTACCAAAATTAATCAGAACAAGAATGATTTCATGCCTGCAAAGTTTCAAATAATTCAATTCAAAACATGAAGAAACGCCTCATCAATTTAAATCTTGTAAATTTCAACAACAAAATCAGTCGTTCGACCGTGTGAACTCACCTGAAAGTAGTCATCAAATGCCCACTCGAACCGGATCAGCGCATGCAGGGCGTAATAAAAGCGCGATTAAGTAGTTTCAATGCCAATACACGTATAACGTATTGTATTAAGAAATTTCTCACATAATAAGCGAAATCTGATTAATTCGGAACGTTCATTATCGGGCCAGATCTGTAGAAAGAAACAGCTCTCAGAGGTCTTTAACTTGAACCGGTCTCCGTGAACAAGGTCAATTCGGCGATTCTTCATTGTGATTACGTTTACAGCGACGGTCGGCGGTGGCTCATGTTATGTCACATTGTTGCATCGCTTTCATTACGTTTTTATTAAGTCCAAAATTTTGGGGGGGGGCGACAAATATGCAAACGAATGCAAAATACCAATTCGGTTGCATTTTTCAAGAAGTGCACGTTCGTAAAGTTGTTTTGAGATATTGCGAACAGAGATGGGGTTCAGATTCAGGCGAATGCAATGGAGCATTATCTTCATGAAAAATCACGTAAAGATTTTCACTTAAATTAAAGTCGCCGTTACAAAATGAAAGTTTTTTATTTCAAAACCTCACCGCAAAGTACCAGTTCTGCACACCTCTTTAATACCTCAAGATCTGCTAGACCCGTTCTGTGAATGCATTCCTTAGACCTCGGTTTTGGTTTTACAAAATTGAACCTTTGCATTCTTCTCTGGTCTGGGGAGTGCCGTATTGGTTGCTTTCTGGGTATCTCAAGAAATAGTTCTGGCACTGCAGCTCTTTACGTAGGAATGCAGTTTGAGTCGACCGTTTTAGATATTTACAGGCATATTTATGGTTGACATGAGATTTCGATGAATAAACAACCGAACACTAATTAAATGAAGAACTCCTCAAGATATCAAGCATAGTCATATTTGTTTTTTTTTTTTTGAAGACTTGTTATCTAACAAAAAGATTTCTACTGCATTTTTATGAATCCAGAGGAAGCGAACGTGTTTGAATTCTTTGCATTCTAATTAAAAGTGGTTTCCGAATGTCAGGGGACTGGTATAAAATACAAAAGAGTTCCACTTCTGAAGATAATTAATTCTTTTCCATTTAGCGTTTAAATAAATCATTAATTTTTAGCTGCAAGCCATTTAAATTTAAAAAGGGGAAATTAGCATATAAAGAAGAATACTTCCATTGAGATTAAACATATTTATAGCAAAAAATTTAACTGATACATTTTATATATTCAAATAAGTCCGTCCAACAAATTTTAATAATAGTTACTCGCAGAGCAAAATCGTGAATTCCGACGGATTAGAAATTATTCAAATTCAGGGAAAGAAAACAAGAAAAAGGATAAAATGCGACGTATGGATTAATGAATAATTAAAATAAGGGGTGTAAGGGTCTCAATGGCTAACACAACGACTCATGAGGTCCTGGATTCGAATCCTATCGATCGTGTTTCTCGGGTTGAGTGTAGAAAAACTGCTACCATTCATTGGTGGTTACTGGTACACGAGTACCACATCAATGAATTATGATATATCAATGTCATTACAAAGTAATGTGTGTCCCTTACCTTTTGCATTACAGAGAAAACAATAAATTTATCAGTGTAAAAGTAATTTTTACGGTAAACAATTGAAGTTGATTCTTTGTCCAAGGTTCATAATGGAATACCGCGTCGATGCGGTATTCATGCATGAAATTATTATAAAATTAATTTCAGGTCGGTTAAACAGGTTAATTCTTAACACAACACACAACCCAACAAGTTTAGTAGCTTTAATCTAAGAGCAATACAAAGAGATATCAAAGAACAG
>QYTT01081286.1:23424-34905 GCA_006980735.1 Dasypogon diadema
TTC
This sequence comes from Dasypogon diadema, assembly GCA_006980735.1. Classification (NCBI taxonomy): domain Eukaryota; kingdom Metazoa; phylum Arthropoda; class Insecta; order Diptera; family Asilidae; genus Dasypogon; species Dasypogon diadema. The sequence goes on from QYTT01081286.1 coordinate 23,428, forward strand.
CATTGAGATTAAACATATTTATAGCAAAAAACTTAACTAATACATTTAATATATTCAAATAAGTCCGTCCAACAAATTTTAATAATAGTTACTCGCAGAGCAAAATCGTGAATTCCGACGGATTAGAAATTATTCAAATTCAGGGAAAGAAAACAAGAAAAAGGATAAAGTGCGACGTACGGATTAATGAATAATTAAAATAAGGGGTGTAAGGGTCTCAATGGCTAACACAACGACTCATGAGGTTCTGGATTCGAATCCTATCGATCGTGTTTCTCGGGTTGAGTGTAGAAAAACTGCTACCATTCATTGGTGGTTACTGGTACGCACGAGTACCACATCAATGAATTATGATATATCAATGTCATTACAAAGTAATGTGTGTCCCTTACCTTTTGCATTACAGAGAAAACAATAAATTTATCAGTGTAAAAGTGATTTTCATGGTAAACAATTGAAGTTAATTCTTTGTCCAAGGTTCATAATAGAATACCGCGTCGATGCGGTATTCATGCATGAAATTATTATAAAATATGTTATTCATTAGAATGAGAGAATAAATCGGTTATTCACATTTTCCAGCGAGAGGATCACAACATTCATTATACTCGGATTAGCTTTATTTGAACAGACCAGCAAAACATAGCTTTGCTTAGATATTCGTTTAATACTTGACATTAATTTCAGGTCGGCTAAACAGGTTAACGTTAACCCAACAAGTTTAGTAGCTTTAATCTAAGAGCAATACAAAGAGATATCAAAGAACAGTAGCCATGAGTCCGTGACGATAAGGTCATTTAAAGTACTGATAACTACTCTTCCGTACATTACATACCACTTTATTCTAACTATAATTGTTTTCAGACTATTTTAACCGTTACGTGAACACTTAGCCTTTACAATCGTATATACACCCTTGAAAATCACCTGCAACATACCGTTCCATATGCAAAAAAAACAAGCTTCAATTGAGGTGTAAAAATAAATTTTAAAATCTTTATCACTTCAGTGCTTGTAACGATCTAAATAATCTGGCGGTAAACAATAGAATGCTGCTTAATTACGAAGTTTGTACTTGGATCACGGCAACTTGTACACTTGATGCCGTCTAAGAAATAGTGAAGATCACTTTCCTCTTTGTTTGCCAGAAGTCGTTTTTTTTCTAAAGAAAATAAACGTATGGCACGAAACGTTAGAGTAATTTACTGTTTAGAAAAGCGTGAAATTCTCACCTGGATGATATTAATTAATAAAAATTATCCCACTTAAAGTGAAGATAGTTTCAAATGTGATATACCACTTGGTATGGGGTATTACTGTGCACTTCAATTACTCTTGACAAAGAATGAAGTTAATTTAGTAGATTGAAGTGAGAAAGTAACTATGATAGTGTATATGTGTTTTTATTATTGGTATTTACTTTAGAAATTTCGTCAGAACAATTGATACGATTCTGTTGATTACAGATTAAAAAGTAATATTCAGAGTATCGATACTTGAGGTTATCCACTCATTGCCCATAAGATACAAAGATCCAAAGATTGAATCGGAACCGATCTACAGAATTCGAGAATTTTGAGGAGTTATGCTCAGAGTTCTTCTTGTATAATCAATTCCTCCTGTATTCTTTTCAATCCGAAAACAGTTTGCAGGTGTCATAATTCAATTGTTCAATTTATCATTTCAGAAAGTTTCACATTAATCGTTTGACTAGTCTCACATAAATTTTTTCAATGAAAAAGGCAAGAACAGGTCATTTCATACAAATTACTTCCAAAAATATTCCAGCGGATATTGCCTTCCTCCCAGAATTTGCAAAGGTTCACAATTTATTACTGTGAAGACCCTGAAAAATTTCAAACTACTCAAAACTAATTAGCGCAACTGCCAAATTTGTGCCTAATTTCTAATTTGAACAAATTAACCGTCAAAGAGTCGACTTTTCGAGATTCTACAAAAATAGATTCTCCAGCAAGAGATCATAACAAACAGAAACACAAACAGAATTTATTACGACCTTTCAGCATGCTGACACGAAGACCATTATAATGGTTTTTTATTATACTTCGAAAGAAGGCTTAAATCACATTTCCGAAGCTTAGGAGGAAAGATTTAACGCTTCACCAGAAAGATTCCCTAACAAGAGATGTTTTGACAGCGGCCATAGATAAACTGCAACGTTTAATATGGGGATAAGGCTGAGATTTGTTGGGGCACCTACAAAACACCTACAACAACTGATGTTTGCATCTTGTGTGCTCCTTTCGGGGGATGTGGAACGATTGAAATTTTTCTCAAAATCAAAAAAACATTTTAACATCTGCAAGACTCACTCACAGGCGTTTGCAGCAATTAATCGTGATTTACCTCACTTCTGTGAATAGATTCTTGTGGCACCGGCAGCTATGAATCAAGAAAGACACAGGGGTGCGGGGGTGCCGGTGCATTCACCATCGAGGAGAGATGTGAAATGGAAATCGATAGTGACATTGGTACTTTATTTCACCATAAGCTAACAATGTAAGCTGCCGAGTCTGTGGTCCCACTTATGGACGCATTGACTGCGCATATGGTTCCTTTCACGTTGGCATGATTTCCATAAGCAATTTTCATGCTATTAAAATAGAGAAAAATAAACAAGTATTCACTCAGGTGTTTTATAAAAGATAAATGTTTTCGCGCCAAAGTCATGACTGCATTTAACGGGGAGAGATAGAGCGCAGAATTTATTTTATTTTGCATAGTCCGTTAGGAAGTATCCTTAGTCACTTGTAAGATATTTATTTACAAATATGGATGCTGGATATGAAAGACATATACAACCTAAGCCTAGAGTTAGCAGTTAGATCACTATGTGAAAATCAAAATGTTAATAGCTTTTAAATGGAAACAAATATTGACCTACTTGACCACATGTTAAAAGAAAAACGATTATATCCTTGGTGTAAAATCCATGTAGGACTAAGGATAACACATTAATTTTTTTTCTTCAAAAATTCAGCTTTAAGGCTCATTAAATCAAGCATTTGTGCCTGTTCAATTGCTACAAGGGATGAAATATCCTCTTTCGAACAAGTGTTTGACTTTGATGTCCCTTGAAAGAACTTATGAACATTTAGGTGACTCTACTCCCTTTATAAACGTAATTTATTAACATAAAACCCTGAATATAATTTGTTTTTATTCTAGGCATACTGTTTTCTGTTTTCTTTGCAGTTGCTACGTTTGATCGAATATTATTGAGAATATTTAAATTCACTCGATCAATTGATGAGTCCACTCAAGACAAAGTCACTTAAGATTCGAATCTGCTCTATCCTTCAGATCGCTTAAAATTTGAGTTTGATATATTTGGTGTACCTTAGGGCTCCATTCTGGGTCCAATTCTTTTCATGTTGTTCATATAAATTCCGGAAGCATGTTATGGTCTCCATTATTAACTAGTCCTTTTATCTCAAATGCAGAAAAGAAAGTACTTTGTCCAAATATTTCCCAGGTTTAAATAATCCCAGATTTGTGTATGCGAACGCCTGCTTATGTTCACTATTTTTATTTCCTTTATGGCCATCTATTTAATTTACAGTACATAAATTTTAAATATGTATACACTTATTTAGATTTCAATATCCATTTTTAACTAAAGTCTCAATCGTAGCCTTCTTTCCTATATATTTCCTTTCCATTACATTATTAATTCTAGTTTAATAAGGACTTTTAAAAAATTGAGGTGCACAAATCAGAATTACTACAATTTTAAATTTGCTAATAAAGCAAAATGCAAATTTCTTATTTGCATAAAGAGATAGATCGTATTCTTGGTATTACATCAGCATAACGCACCTGCCCACACATTTAAAATTGGTGTGAAAACTTTTAGATAACTTCAGTCCATTTTCTGGAGGTGTGAAGTTCAAATACACGTGTTAATTAATCCCGAATTGTATACGAAGCAATCCAATTTTGTGGCCAAATACTATCCATCAATGCGAAATTGCCGCACATTATTATGTAAGAATAAAGTTAACCCTGAAAAGCGCCATTACCTCTCTAGAAAGTGTAAAAATTAATTATATTCATGAATGCATACGGCGCTGCTGTTAGCAATAGTAATTTGCACAAATCTATCGTAATCAATGAGTTTTGAATTAGAATTTAATTGCTGCCAGCCCACAAGCCTAAATCCTACAACATTTCTTCCTTTTAAGGTAGCCCACCGGTAATTATTTCCCATTTTGCTTGCGTAATTCTTGGATGCCAATAGTCAGCAAAACTACATACCAACTAACTCTATATATATATAATACACATTTCCAATTATTTTTCACTCCAAACAAGTCAGTTTCTTTTGAATCCATGTGTGATCGACATAAGCTCAGTATACGGTACAATGCTCATCTGGGTCGATAGATTAGGTAGTGAATTACCTGCATATGTAAAGGAGATTAATGCAGCTCAATAGCACCTGGGTCAGGGAATTTCATTTCGCCGACCTAAGGAAAAAAAACTCTCACTTGCAGTTTTTAAATTGAAGTCGAAACTTTCTAATTCTAATTGATAAAACTCCTTCAGCCACTGTTAATCAATCTTAATTCTTCCATGTCTTGCATTTGCAATTTCTGTAATTAAGACGATTTTTCAATTTTCTTATTTTGCAACGTGAAGGGGGAAACTGGCTTTTCAACGCTCCAATATTTGTTTACATTTGCTACGACTGCTGGCACAGATTTGCATCAATTTAAATTGATGTGAAATGCAAATAGTATCTAAAATCTATACGTTGTACTTAATATGGGAATTAATTTGTTCCCAACAAATTTAATTGCAACCATTATAGTCACCATTTTCAAGTACACTTGGGGGTCTTCGTGTATGCGCGGAGTTCTGGATTAAATTTAAATGCAAATTACTTCCTAAGATATTTTCTAGGATGTGTTTTTTTTTTTTAAATTGGAAAAATTTCACCACAAGAGACTCTCGTGAGGATGTGGCCATTGAAACAAAAGCACGGAAACGTGTTAATGGAAATTTGTAATTAATGATTCATGATGAGAGACTGAATCCAATTACCTGCAGACGTCTTTAGAAAACTTCGAAAGACCTTTCTAGGTGAAAATGAAATACCTTTTTGTCTCAGGTGAAAATTAAAACAAGAAATATCTGTCATGATATAAATCATGAGGTGATATTGAACTGGTGATGGGGTTGACCTTGCAAAAAATCTTCGAGATTTCAATTTTTCTGGGTCTATTTGTGTTGAAGAGTCTCAATTGCATTCGAACTGCATTTATTGTCTAATATCGGACTTTATTTCATTATCGATGGTAAATGCCCTTCCTCTTAAATCGGGCTTTAATAATGAGAATAAAAATTAGTCACATCGAGCCAAATATGGGCTGTAGAATAAATAGGGATTTTCTTTAAAGCGAACTAAAAAACCATAACAGTGTGAGTTGGTGAATTGTCATGAAGAAAATGAACACCTTGTGTCAGCGTTAGTATAGAATTCAATATTCATCATGATATTATATTCCAGAAAATCAATAAGAATAATACTTTTCGTATCGAGATAAGATCGTAATGAAAAACCATTGGTTTATTTTTAATAACAATAGTTGTTCAAAGTTAAATGAAATTGATTGTGAAAAATGTGAAGAAGTACTCTTCTCTCTGCCTGTGCTTCATCAGAATAAAAATCATTTTTCAGATTCTATTTCACGGCAAACCTAGTGCTAAAAGGTGAAAAGTGGATCTAATGAAATTATCACGTCGTTATTCATGCCATGAATTCTTGTTTAAAATTTTGTATTTCATGCGCTAATTTAATAACTTTGGTCGGGTATTTTATTAGTCCTAAGAAAACTATAATCTCAAGATTTATCTGAATTTCTCAGATAATAATCTGTTTATCTGGTTACATATTAGTAAATATTTTTCAAGGTTTATAAGCTTTGCAGTTTGTGAGTTTTAATAATTTTATATCCACTAAAGCTTTGTAAAAAGCGTGTTCCAAAATAGGAGAATTTCCTATTATTCTGCATGGACAACTGCAATATTTCCTTGAAAACGATTCACATCGAATCCCCCTCACCTAAAACCTAAATTCCCATTAAATCTCAACATCTATCATCGAAATCAATTAAGTGCGGAAGACAAAATCTGGGATTTCCCGGAAACACATAACTCCAAAAAGAAGCACATGAGAAAAACATTGATATCCGCTTAAGACAGATCCAATTAACAATTTATTTGTGATGGCTGGATTAGATTTGCTGCTCTGCTCTCCACTTGTGATCTTCTATTTATAAATCGAAGTCAAGGAATAAATCACAATATTTGCATTAAATCGTATGCACTCTGCATGGAAATTATTTTCTTTTCAGGCTGGCACACTTCTGGACATTTGCAAAATGTTCTAATTTTAGATATTACAAGATTTTGTGGGCGGGTGTGTGGTGAAACGCAAGTTTTCTTGGTATATTTTGGTTTGTGTACGACATGAGTTACTGTAGTAACCATTACGCCCCTACTACAGGTGTACTATGTCCAATTGAATAATGTTTGTTGAGTGGGTTGGATAATAACTTTGCCCAAATTTGGGGTGACTGGTTACCTAATGATATTTAACAGGAGTTCGCTTTTTATAGCCTATATAAGGGTTGGTTGTACAGAAAGGGAATGAACCATTTACATATTGACTTTTAAGTTTTTTTGTTTACATTGAGAACTGAAATTAGTATGAATACGAAATTAGTACAATAATAAGAACAATGATAATTTTCTACATGGTTTGCACAATTTTCATCATATATGCCGCGTCGGAGCTAGGATCCTTCATGGAGTGAAACAGCCAGTGATGATTTATCTGTTTGTATTTAGGTAACACTTTTCCTGCTCAAAGGCTTCAGAATTTCATTATTTTGCATACTGATAAGGTGAAGAACATAGCTTAACATGCAATTTACTGCGTGATATTCCTTCACAAGGAGAGTTCTTGTTAGATGTTGGCGCACCCAATAGTACCCAAATGAATTCTAATAATAAAAATAATAATCAATCAAATTAAAACTAATCGCTTTAATTTTTAAATTTTAATATTCGTTGGGCGGGACATACTTTTGTGGCTGCCGAGAGACATACACATTCTACTCTAACTCGATAAAATCATTAATTTCGGGGTATGACTGTATGCAGTTTCCTTAAATTGATGAATTGTTGCCCGCATTGTCTGCTATTAAAATAATTGGGATGAAAAGGAAATGTTCCCATAGTACAATAATAGACATGTAAATTAAACTAACTTATCTGTCTAAGACTTGATATAGTTCCCATCTTTCTCTTTTAATTAAAATAATTACCTCTGGGATTCACTTCTTCTCTACAATCGATCAGACTGAAATCTTTTAGCGAAATAACTGTGGAATTCTCTTTTTAATTTTTGGAGATATTGTACACTATTTCTTCATTTATCAATTTCATTTAAAATTCTCTCCATATTTCTGCCCTCCTCAAAGCTATTTAAAGAACTTGACTCCATCATCCAACCAAACAGTAATGACTTGCACAATTGGCCAAACAGTTCAAGAGCCTTTCAAAATGCATCGATACGTCTTCATTGCAAGCAAAAAATTGACGTTAAAATGTGTACAATGGAAAATAAAGCACCATAAAATCATAAATAAATTAACAAGAAGTCGAGAAAATGCGACAAAAGGTGTATTTGCTCAAGGAACAACAGGTACATGGTGGATCGTGGCGAACTGTAAGGAATTTCCTAAACCCACCCGTTGGTTGTGACTAATGACTTCTCACGGGTATTATCACTTTGCTTTTGTAAAGTGTTTTTTTTTCGGATTCTAAATCTGGCTAGCAAGTAAATAGGATCAACGAATACCATAAGAGATTGAAACCCGAGAATCACCCTGAACGTGGTAATCTGTCGAAAGAACAACTGATCGTCCGACCGGGTATATACGGATATACGGGGTATACGGAGGAGAACAACAATTTTATCCAGGGCTGTATCATAAATCACCTATCACAAAACAAAAAAAGCGGAAAAACATCAGAAAATCGTGCCTACTTATTTTCGGACTTACCTTCGGCTTTAAATGGATTCCGGTCGTATATTTTCACTTCGTCCTTATAGTTGGAACCAATAATGGATGCCAACGTGTAACAGTTGTTGTACACACGTCAACAAGTTGGACGGTAATATGCACCTTCCTATTCAGAGTATATTTTCAAACTATTTGAGCCCTCTTAATCTCCAACACCTCTTTACCTGATAGAAGTCAAGGTAAGTACTCGCGACCTGTATGCACTTGTCCCAGACTAGCATGAACGCAAAAAGCTATCGCTCATCTAAACCAGTTTCGATGATTTCTTACACTTTTTATATACACAATATCCGTTGTTGATATGTTGCCGATGTTGTGTTTTGCTTGTTTCCCTTAATCTTCCATTCACATTTTTTTCTGAAATTCTTTTATTCGATTCGTTTTTCACTTGGCACGGAATGCACAACATTCATTTATTTCACAACGAGATATTCTTATATCACTTCGATTCGTTTTGTTTCACTAATATTCCTCGGTCAGAGATAAAATGTGCGCGCGTGAATTGTTGCCGGTGATCTCTGCATTTGAGGTTACAAGGCAGGCAGGCAGGATATCGTTCTGCATCAGGGTTATAATCTGCAATTTATCATAAAAGTTTGCGTTAATAAAAACAATTTACTATCATGCGTAAAAATAGTTATAGGAAATTTTCAAGGCAAGTCGTGTTGAACTGATCTTCTAAGATCTTTTTTCAAAGCGATTAAAACAGATCAATTCACCAAACCATAAAACAGGGAGTAATCCCAATTTACTTTAAATGTTAGAAGTATGTTTATATAGTAAAATATAATGTAATAAAAGCTTCGCGAAATAATGGAATAAGAAAAGTCAACATGAACTAAATACCGCTACTAGACTGAATGATGGAATGATTTCATTTAATAGTAATGGAGGTGAATTTTTAGAATTTATTACCTTACTGACATAGAAATATAATTAGAGTAACTAGAATTGAGAATGAGATCACCCTGCACTGCTATAAATGCACTGAAGATCATTATTTAGCCGAGATACCATATATCATCGGTATTCAGATGCATAAGCTGGAGGTACTAGTCAGATTATTTGCATATAAATAAAAAAGGACTGGGCCAAAAATGGAACCTTAAGGCACTTCACATTGGAGGAATTCGAGACCCAATAGTAGACAACACTATAACATATCCTTTAGAATTCCGTGACCAGTGTGTTGTTATGGTAGACAACATTGATCTTAAGTGGCCTTAAGTTGGCCTTAAGTGCTGTCAAGTGATTGGAAAATTCTATTAAATTGGTCGTGGTGAGTTTCCTTTTAATGAATCCGTGATAGAAAAGGTTTGCAGTGAAAATGAAGGAGTTGACAAAGGAGAGGCTTGAATAGTTTAGAGAAAAATAAATAGTAAACACGTAAAAGGTATGTCATTTAAGATATCGCACCTGTTGCCCTTTTTGCGCTAGAGGATAGTCATAGAGAAAACACCAGAACGAAATTAAACAGGAAAATAGAGAAGGGAAAAATAGACGAAAAATATATTTTGACGAAACAGGAGGTATTGCCATCGGAACTATTCAAGAAATTATCACTTAATTTGAAATATATTTTGAGACCATACTGTCTGTAAAAAAATATTATATCCTTGAGTAATAAAGTCGGTGGGAGCTCAACAGGGGGAATAAACGACATCATCCTGGATACGTATTTCATCAGTGCACGATCTAAACAATGATTTCGCCTAAGCAAAAGCTCTATTACTCTGGTTAATTCCGGCTCGTGTCTTTTTAGATATATCTTTGATAGAGTTGCATTTCAGGATATTTGAAAAAGTCCACGGAATAGACCCATATCTAGGAGAAGCCGTGTGGTAGTAAAGGAATATTAGCTTTAGTGAATTTACAGCGTTGAAGCTACTGAAAGTAATTCATTTGACACAATGAGAAGAGTATCTGACGGGTTTTAGTCAGTGTAATGAATTATTCTCTTCTATTTTGACCTCAAACGAGAACCTTCAATAGAAATTCCATCAACAACCTGGTCCAATAAGTAACTCGATAGTACTGCTAAAAAATAAAAGATTGTTGAGAGTTCGAACAGTTTCCAAAGATATATCAAAAGTAGATGATTTATTTTCACCAAGTTTTATTGTATAATAGAAATTTACACATTCTCAAATATTCAATTTCAGTAAAAGGCTGAATTTTCCAATGAGCACAGGCAGTGAATGTGGGCGAAAATTATTACAAAATAACTTTCTTTCAACTCTAATTTAATTATCAAAAATTACATCAATTCAAACATTAATCGATGGACTCCATTCAGTTAACATCAATTAAGAAAGAAAAAAATGTTGACTGATTAATGAGGTACTGATGAGAGCTGCAGTTAAAGATTATAGAAAATAACACCCACATCTTTGATGGACAGTGGAATAATTGGAGTGTGTCAAAAAAAAAAATTAGAAATAGACTTGAAATTATAAAGTCAAAACACAAAAATGAAAAGCTCCTAGAAAGTGAATTGAGAAAAATCCATGTAAGGCGTGATAGGAAGTAGTAATTAAAGTACAGATACAAATCTCCAGATACGCGACTTAAACATTTCCATCTATTGAAATTTTTAGAAAGAAGTGACCTTCATCAGTCATAAAATGATCAGGCAAAGTGAATATTGTTCAAAACTAGAAATCATGAATTGCCGGTTCAAATACTCTATAACAGGAGCTGCGCTGCATAAACAAGTTATGTAACTCTCATGAGATGAATGAATGAATACAAAATCTTATTACGATCTTATCTTTAAGGAAGTAGTGATTGTGTTCGGGCTTCAAGTTTGAGTGAAACCATAATTCATAGACAGAGTTTTCGTTAAGTGAATGCTGAACAAAATTTATGATGTGAAGTTTCCCTGATAATTTATGTAAAAGATTTAATTAAATTAATGCTGAGTGAAATTTATCTTATCAAAGATACAAAAAAAAATCAATTTAAAACAAAAACTAACTTAGCAATTGTAAAAGAAGCACAATCACTACTTTCTTTAATCTTGTTTTTTTTTCGACATTAATTTTGTATCATAATTTCTTTGGGGAAAGCCCCTTTTGGACACAAATTCAAATTATTAACTAACATATTTAAAAATTTTCCATTTAAAGAGGTATACAGGCCTTGGATAGTACGCCGGCCAACTAATTATAGTAGCACAAATCCAGAAGGGCCTATTCCTAACTACACAGATCCAGAGGATTTCTCTATGAGGATACCCTTAAACCATGTTAGCTTGGCCAGTTAGATCTACATCAGGTTCTCTTTAAATGCGACGATTATATTACATTTAACAGGGTTTGCTTTTAGTTAATTTGAAGTTGAAGATTTCGATATTCCTAAA